>KE373057.1:888245-910873 GCA_000418225.1 Zizania latifolia
CTCTTTGCTTGAAAACTTAAAAGATTGCTCATTATTGGTTGCTTTCAGTAGGACACTGGAATCATTTGATTTGATCTGAAGCCTTTTCCTTTTCTGTATTATAGGGGGAGATCGTAAAGGTTTATGCCAATGACCAAAGAAAAATTACTTGTGGTGAGTTTGCCGCAAGGATGGCAGCTTAAATGCATTTTTTGTTTAAAATGATGAAGTGCTGAGCAACTATTTTTTCTAACTGCAACAGAAAAATAACCGTGCTAATAGATAAGTGGAAGACTTTTCTTTTGGCATGTTTGTAATTGATATTACCAGAATAAAAAAATAATCATTCTTTGTGCAGATCCTGAAACAAAGGAGCTCATCAAGAAAATTCTTTCAATTGGGCATGTATCTTACGAAGTTCTGCTACCTGTATGCTATATGCTCGTTTGTATTGATCTACCAATCATTCTCGCAACACTTCTTTTGTTGTCATATAACCATTAAACTATTAATTTTGCAGGTTAGGTTTTTAGATATGTGGGAACCAGCTGTATTGGCAATAAAGAGGGAAGGTTACAGTATTAAGTGCAATGGCCAGCGTGGTGTCGTTATTACAGAGAAATTCCAGCAAGCCACTGCTGTATGGTTCCTAGAAATCATTGTCCTTAAAGTTACTGTTCTGATTGTACTCCCTGAGATAGAAAATTCGTTTTAGGCTCTGTTTGACCTTGAGGTTATGAATAATCGTGTTTTAGTGCAACTGCTTTTAAATTTTGGTGTTTGGCTAACTGTGTTTTGAAATCTAAGTTGCAAATAAAGATACCTTTGCATGTAAAAAGGAAAGTAGTATGAGAGAAACAATTGTTGTATAGCAAAAATCGTCTAACATTAATTTTATTTCTCAGATAAACTACAATATACAATTTCTGCAACAGTTTAAAATTCAGGCACAACACGCAACACAACCACTGCAGATTGAATCTTTAACTTTCATTAACATCTTTATTTGTGATTGGCTGCATAAAATTTACATCAACGTTTTATATTGTAAAGGCCCTTCCATAATGGCAAGTCTTAGTGGGTTTTGCAAGTATGGTATACCAATCTTGACCTTGAGCAGTAGATTTTACACCTTTTGTGACCAGAGGTAGCAAGTGTTCTTTTTAGACTGTCTTACTTCTGAGTTCTCTATTGTTACAGTATAGATAATTCTGTTGAACGGAATTTTCTGTTTGTAGTGTCTGCACCTAATCTTGTTCTAATTTTCCAGATCAATATCCCATATGGGCGTCCTAACGAATTCTCTATACTGGCTGCTGATGGTGCTGAGTACAATCTCAAGCCTGCAGAGAATGCACCGTGAGTTCTGTACTAAGCCACATTTGTGTTGGTAGAGACTAGGGATATTTTTCATTTGTTCTTTGGTGCATTGAGTTGCAGTAGGTACTTTTCTGCATGTCGCACTTCATTTTGCATTGTGTTGGATACCACGGTGAGAACAACAAGATCAATTTGGTTGGAATTTCAGGCCTCACAACTAAATTCAGCTTTGAATTCAACAATTTGTTATTGCTAGTTGTTCAGTCTATTTTTTTCTGTGACTGCTGCATCTGACAAATTGTATTCATATCGCTATTCGTGTGCCTTTGTGCTAATTTTTTTGGATTCAAATTGTATCCAGCATAGTCACTAACTGTTATGTATTTGAACTATCCAGATCACGGGACACCATTGTTCTAATCTTGAGGCTCTTCAGAATGAAGGCACGAGCTTATTACCTCATTAAAATCCCCAGCATGACATGCTTTGTTGTTTCTTGTGCTAGTGACATTGCCTCGGTGATATCTTTAGCTGTCTCTTGATATCTTAATCAACGTGCTTTCATGATGAAATGCAAAGTGTGTGTTTTGCAGGCAGTTGAGAAAAGCAAAGGAAGAAGGAAGGGCATATTCTTCAAGTAGATCATTGCCGGCAGCTTGCAATTCGATTATGTTTTCTTGTATGTAGAATTCCAGAGTTTGGTTGGTTCGGGGTGGTGGGTGTGATGTAAAGAATTCGTTCCATTCATAAATAGTCAGTCCCAATTTTGTTGTAAAGCTGAAGGAGAAGCAGACCGAAAAGTAGAGACTGGCATGGCAAAGTGCAGCTGAATTTGTATGTATTTCGTTTGGTGTAAAGCATTGGCCATCAAAAACATTGTCGATGTACGTCTTCTCTTGTCGATCCAACGTCATACGGTCTGGTATTTATCCAAGATAAGATGGATAGAGCTCATGAGAAATGTGAGTGCCACGTGGCCGGCAGGGTAGGATGGACGGCCCGGATGTTCTGTCACGAGAGAGATGGAGGGCACGTGGGACCCGAGAGAGAGGGCTACTAGTACTCGTCTCCTCCCTCTCCTCTCCTCATCGACCAGAGCTCTCTGCTGCGGCCGCCCCTCCTCTTCTCCATCCTTCTCTTCGCCGCCGCCGTCCTCGGCTGCTGCTGCTGCTGCTCATCGTCAAGCCGCCAGCTTCCGCTTCCCTCCGTTTTAGGTATCGATCAACCCAGCTGCTCCATGAACGAATGATCCTGTCTGGTACCGATATTTTCATGCAGATCCCGGGCGCCGCTCAGGCCGGATCAGATCTAGCAAGATCCTGAGGGGTTTCTTGATCTGGCACCCTTGCTGACCTTGGCTTTTGCGGTGGCAGCTTGTTCCCGCTCTTTTCCCCCATGGCGGACTCCGGCGCTCGCAGGCAGCCCACCTTCACCAAGGTCGACCAGGTCCGCCCGGGGACCCATGGCCACAACCTGCTCCTCAAGGTCGTCGACACCAAGATGGTCCTGCAGAGGGGCGGCGGCCCCCAGGGCAGGCACATGCGGATCGCCGAGTGCCTCGTCGGCGATGAAACCGGTATCATTGTCTTTACTGCAAGGAATGAACAGGGTAAATCCATCTATCCTTGTTTCTTTTCTCTTTCAACAAGCAACGCCTACTGGCAGTATGAATATGAATAGCTCAAAGTGCCTTCCTTTTGTGTTCAAATGATGCAAAATTCTTTTTCTTATGAAATTTTGGCATGTCTTGCATTGATGATCTATTTTTAGGAACCATTTATTTATACCATGATTTTTCCATATATTAGGAACCAGGTATTTATACCATGTTGTTTCTAGATATTAGGAACCAGTTATTTATACCATGATTTTTCTAGAGAATCATCACTTCATGGTGTAATGTAACACTGATACAGTAGCTCATGAGGATTTCTCCTCATATTGATAGAGGGTGTGTTACATTTTCTTTCTGTTTTATTTGATCGAGATAGGCCAGCTATCCTTACCATTACTTGTTACTCCCTCCATCTCATTCTGTTTGATTATTTTGACATGATCCCTAAATTGCTATCTTCACTATCAATGTTTACAAGTTGTCTAGTCGACGCTAGTCGCCATGGGACCAACCAGGTTACTAGTCGCGATTAGTTGTCGACCAGACCAACTAGTTGAGCCTAGTTGGTCCTAGTTGTCCATATAGTCGTCCTATATATTGCAGGACATATACATATTATATATACCTTTATATACTATATAGTATATACAATAAAGCAAGCATCAAGACTACTAGAGCCGACAACAGGAAGGGGGCAGCAACACAACAGACTAGCAGAGGGGCAGCGCCGCAGCAACACAGCAAGCAAGCAGGATGCATGGCAAGAAGATGGAGGGAAGGGGCACACTCACCGTCGGAGGAGCTCATCTTCATAATCCCAGCCTCCCTAGAACAGCTTCATGAAGAGGGGGCGGCTGGAAACAGCAGATGCAGAATCGCATGCGGGGGAGAAGAAGAATTGTGATGGCGTGATTTCTGGTGGAGTCCTGGCGTGTGCTTTTTGGAGTCCTGGTGCTAAGTTGCTAACCCTACCAGGCCAAATTGGCAGCCCAATAACTTGCCTCTAAGCTCAGTTGAGCAGGCCTGCCCAATGACAATAGGCAGCCTGGTCGTCCCCTACCTAATCAGACGACTAATTGCGATTTATCCACAATTAGTTAGACGACCAGAAACCTAATCGAGCTAATCGTCTCGGTACCCCTGATCGAGTTCAAGGGACCGATTAGGAGTTTAGGATGACTAATCATGATTAATGGTGATACTCGGACGACTTGTAAACATTATTCACTATAAAGTATAAATTACAAGTTTTACTACCCATGGTGCGAACTGAGCTGTAGCTCAGTGGGATTGATGGCCAGCTGTGGCCTCTCCCACCTGGGTTCAATCCCAGGTGTCGCACGGTAGCGGTCGCATTTCTTCTTAGTAAAAATGGTGGGGCAGTCTCCCCCTCCATCTAAGAAAAACATAAATATTTTCTGGTCCTTCTTTGGTTCTTCACTTAGTGCTATGGATGAATATATTGATTATAAAAATAGAAGTTTTGCTACCACATATCCACATGCTTTATGAAAACTTACATTTACCCAAGGAGGAAGCATGCATTTTTTTTGGTGAAAATTGAGCTTGTACACTAATCAGTCCTGTTGACTGAGCGCCTGATTGTCTGACCTTCGGCTTTTGATTTTAAATTTTAGAATTTGATTTTAGGATTACTTTTAGGGGTTTCTTTGTTGACTTCTGTTGTACAGCTATCTTTCCACGACATGTAAAAAGTCTACCTAAAGTTATTTTAAAAATCAAGTTGTAAAATTCAAAACAATTTTGGCTTAAATAGAATGTTGTGCTGTTTTTTCCTGTAACCAGTCATAACTTCACTCCTATCACTCAAGTCCAAGTTCCTTTGTAGTTACAAGTTGGTTTCCTTACAATGGATTGGACGTCAGACAACAAATGCTGTTGTCAACTCTAATATGTTTACAACTTTGCACTGTTTACATGTAACAAATCTTTCTTGTCTTAGTGTCCGGAATAACTAATGAAGTGTTAATACTTTCTTGTTTGCAGTGGATGTAATGAAGCCTGGGACTACTGTTGACCTGAGGAATGCAAGGATTGACATGTTCAAGGGCTCGATGCGGCTTGCAGTGGACAAGTGGGGTATTGTGAAAACTGCTGAGAGCCCAGCTGATTTCACAGTGAAGGAGGATAACAACATGTCCTTGATCGAGTTTGAGCTGGTGACGGTGGTGGAGTGAAAGCTCAGGGTAGGAGGACGGTATGTGGTAGGGCCAATTCATCTTAACCAAGCAATAAGTGGAATCATGGTTGATGACTTTTTGTTCATGTATTTGGAGACCTGGAGGTTGAGTAGCGTCGTCTTTAATGAATTATCCGACATTGGTGAGAATAGTCACCTGTAGTAGTCCCCTTTTGGATCGGATCTGTTATTATGCATCTCAGTTGCTTATTGCCGTCCTACTGATATTGTTCCCTGGTGCTGCTGGTGGGTTGCATGGGCACCGAAACAGAGTGTTGTGCTCATTGTTGATGATAATCAAGGATGCAACAGCCGAAACAACATCACACACACACACAGTGATGTTGGTAAAAAATGTGAAGCTATTTCTACCAAATCTCTCGATGTATTGTTGTGTAGTTTAAATGTATGTTTGTTTTAGCTTATGTAGCTAGAGATTTTTAGTAGCTAGGTAGTTTGAGTATCTAGCTGGTGAAAATCTAGAGAAGATTATGTTTTCTAGGTTTTGGATTTTAATTTAATTTTAGATTCTGTAGCTATTGATCCTCACAATTTTGAATCTAGAATTTAGATAATTTATTTTAACTTTAGATTCTAAAAGTAGCTGTAGCTATTAGAAACTACTAAAAGCTGAATCTGAAACAAATATGCACTAAGTAGTGCCTACCAGCATTGCTCAAGGCATAAAAAAGCTTTTCCTAATCCCGGGTGAACGACTGAATGGTGATATGCAGATAGATGGGGATTAGATTGGATAGGGTTTAGGTTGGTACAGACCGCGACACCGCGTAGTGGCCCTGCCGGCAGCAAGACCTCCGGCCAAGCCTCCTCTTCCACCTCCGCTCGTCTCGATCTCGATCTCTAGCTTTTTGCCTTTTTCTTGTGCCAAAGCGCTCTCTGTAATTGTAATGGTCCCTGTCCTGGTGGTTACAACTAATAATTGTGCTTGTGCTGTTGTGCGCCAGCGATAGCGAGACCCCCCTGCTTCCATCTTTTTATGTTGCTGATTTGGCTTTCGATCCGTTGATGCGCACCGGAATAATCCATCGTTGTCTGCGTACTGGACTACCGGTATTTTTGCCATCTGAAAAAAATGTATTTTTTGCCATCTAGAAAAAAATTGTATTTTTGCCTTCTAAAAAATATTTTTTTTGCATGTTTGCCATAGGGGACCTAATTGTATACTAGGGAGGACCGTATAGCAATGGGGGCATCATCTGATTCTACAGTGACAAGCTCGATTTTTTTACAGAGGTGTGTCTCATTAGTTAAGTGGTGGCAAATGAGGAAGAATGATGAAAGATTGAAAGGGGAAAGTGCATTTCTCAGTTCCAATTCTTCCGCACTCACTCTCTCCTGCAACTGTGCTTACCTGCCTCTGCCGGCAACCCCACTTCTGCTCCTCATCCCCTTCTTCCTCCTCCGATTGGAAGGCTAAGGCTAGAGAGAGAGAAATTGGGGAGCCGAGCCAATTTTGATTCTTTTTCGTTTCGTCTCTTTGGATTCCAAGGAGATATCTTTCCCCGGTTGCTTCACAAGGCAAAGGAGGAGCTAACCGAGTAGCCAAGGGAGCGGAGAAGAGAGGACGGAGCAAGAGGAGATTTTTGGAGAGCTCTATCCATGAGTGCCACCGCTCGGCTCCCCTGCTGGATCTGCTGAACAATTGCTAGTTGCTACCTCAACCCCAAGCTCCGATTTTTTGCCAGCCGCCATGGCCGACAAATCAGGATAGCCAAGCCTCTGACCTAAAGCTCTAATGGCAGCGTCCCCTTCCTCCTCCCCGACCGTCGCCCTGGCGGCCGCTGCGCCGACCTCCTCCCCAGCGCCCGCCTCGTCCAAGCCCAATGCCACCCCGGCTGACACCGCTGCTACTCCCCCGCCGGCCGCGTCCCCACCCTTCACGTCGCCGTCGCCGCCGCTGTTGTTGCCCACCTCTCCACCTCCACCGCTTGCTGCCTCGCCGCCTCCACCTCTGACGGTTGCTCCTCCAAAGTCTTCACCTCCACCGGCAGCTTCGGTTGCCCCTCCGCCGAGAAATTCACCGTCGGCGCCGCTCCCTAAGCCGCCCAAGCACTCGCCCGCATCGCCAGCGGCGCAGTCGCCTCTGCCGCCAAGAACGCCTACTGCTCCATCAACAGCGCAGTCCCCGTCCACTGCGTCACCTCCTGCTCGTGCTTCTCCCACAGGGCCATCAGCACCGGGCAATCACAAGCCACTGCCTAAACCTGCCACTGCGGCTGATCCGGCCAACCAGAACATGGGCAGACACCCGAGCTCCAACAAGTCGGCCAGCCCTGGTGCACGGGGTGGTAACTCCTCGGCGGGCAACGGCCTACTTGGTAATAATTTCGTCATTGGTGTCGGTGCAGTGCTTGCCATCCTTGTGCTAAGCTTAATTGGAGCTGCTATTTGGTACGCGAAGAAGCGTAGGAGGGATACAAATGGTTACCGTGCTGGGTTCATGTCACCTACTTCGCCCTTATCTTCTCAACAACCTCCAGGTAATTTGGTGCTGCATTTTCAGTATTCACGCCTAGTTCTCAGTCTAGTATGTAAACGATAGCCCTTGCCTGGTGCACAAAGCTTGTTGGAGCAGTAATCGAATGTGTGCTGGAACAACTTGGCCCCCTTCTTTCCGTTGTTCATCCGCCTACTACTATTTTTTTTTGGTCCTTGAAGAGGTATTGCACCTCCTAGTGTTAGTTTGTGCTATCTCTCGGTACCTTGATGTTAGGAGGGTACTATAAATTAACACAAGAAAGTGTGGTTACTCATGGTACCTTTTCAAGGATCATAAAAAAGCTCTTTTTTATTTTTTTGAATAAGAGGAATTCTAAGTGTGTAAATGATAGTATCTTTCACTTTTCTTCAGGTGGCTCGGCAAATGTAGGATCGGCATTTGATCCTTCTTTTGAAACCAACCATAGTTCTGGGAGTCCCAAACTGAAAGCTTGCATGTCTGATATTAGCATGGGCAATTCCCGTTTCTTCACATACGAAGAACTGTACCAGATTACTGATGGTTTCTCAGCACACAAACTGCTAGGGCAAGGTGGGTTTGGGTCTGTATACAAGGGTTCCTTGCTGGATGGAAAAGAAGTGGCTGTTAAGCAACTAAAAGATGGTGGTGGACAAGGGGAACGTGAATTCCAGGCTGAGGTAGAGATAATTAGTCGTGTACATCACCGCCATTTGGTTTCTCTTGTGGGATATTGCATTTCCAGTAACCAAAGGCTGCTTGTCTATGATTTTGTGCCTAATAACACCCTTCATTATCATCTACACGGTATGTTTTAACTTTTTGCTACATTGTACATGGTATGTTTCCATCTTTTGCCAGTAGAAAATGAAACAGTATTAAATTGATCTATAATCACAGGATACGGAAGGCCTGTTCTAGATTGGTTGGCTAGGGTTAAAATTGCTGCTGGTGCTGCTCGTGGAATAGCATACCTACATGAAGATTGTAATGTTCCTTCTTACGTTGTGCTATCTTCACAGTCATATTCCATTATTTTGACCTTGTCCCCCCCTTATTTTACCATTTTGCAGGCCATCCAAGGATAATCCACCGAGACATCAAATCATCAAACATTTTGTTGGACAATAACTTCGAGGCACATGTAATTATATTCCCCAAATAAGCCTTAGTGTATTTCACAACATGGTTAATTTAAATAGTCTGGGAATATCTCATGTTATACTTAATTTGCTGATTGGATTCTTGCACAAATTCTAGGTGGCTGATTTTGGTCTTGCAAGGTTGGCTTTGGATGCTGTAACCCATGTAACTACTCGTGTAATGGGGACATTTGGGTTAGTGAAACACTGGCAAGTTTCATATGAACATTTGTTGTGATCTTACAGAACTAATGAATAAAAATGTTATTTTTCCTTTCAGGTACATGGCTCCAGAGTATGCGTCAAGTGGCAAATTGACTGAGAGATCTGATGTATTCTCTTTTGGTGTTGTTCTCTTAGAGCTTATCTCTGGTAGAAAACCTGTTGATGCATCAAGGCCATTGGGTGATGAGAGCCTTGTCGAATGGGTGAGTTATAGCTCTGGACTAAATGCCTAAAACAATTTACTTGGTGACAGGTTTGAGTATGATGCTTAGCTGAAATTTCCTTACGAGTGAAATGCTGATCTGACTAGTAACTGGAGGTCTCCCTAGACTATTGTTTGTTCACCATGATTGGCTGAAGTTTCTATTATCATGCGGCGGACACACTTCTTTACTAGTATTTGATGGAATGCTGTCATTGTAGAGTTAAGAGGGACATTCAGTTTGAATGCGGTGTTTGGATATCTACCATCTGGTATTGGACTAGTCATTTGTATGATATATAATCGGATAAGAATATTTCAGATTTGTGAACATGTTTGCGCTTGTGTCATGCATAAAAGTTAGTAGCTACTACCCTGAACTACGCAGTGTCCACCTGGCTCTGGTTCCCAGCTAGGTAATAACAGGATATCCTTTTAGCAGTCGAAATGAGCTACATGCCTACATTTCAAATAGAAAATATTTTCCCTTCAACTTTGCAGACTGACGTTTCTTGATTCCCTATTATTTGCAGGCTAGACCATTGCTTTTGCGAGCTATTGAGACAGGTGGTTTGGAAGAGTTGGTCGACCCCAGGCTTGATAATAACTTCAATGAGGTTGAAATGTTCCGAATGATTGAAGCAGCAGCAGCCTGTGTTCGAAACTCAGCATCAAGGAGGCCCAAAATGAGCCAGGTACATATGATACGATGGCAGTATTTGAAATTTGTGAGGAGATACATGAATTGGGATCCATGCTTGCATTCCAAATTGGACCTAACTAGAAATGCACATATAAATCATAGGAAAAAGTACACTTTACTACTCTGTACTATAGCTGGAGTTTGAATAACTCCTTGAGTTTTTTTGTTTACTTAACCTCTCCATTTTCTGAAACCAGCTCACTATTCACCTTTACCTCCTGACTGAGTCTGGTTTTGCTGACGTGACCGACATTAATCCGGTTTTGCGCTTACTGGACACTCCATGTAGCACCACATGTTAGTGGCTCGTAGATCTACAGAGAGTTGACTGGCGGGTCCCACATGACAGCGAAACATAGCCGGGTACCCAATGCTGGAGGTAGAAGACGGTCTGGTTGCCCATGGGCGGGGCGCACGACAGAAGGTCCGCGGGAGGCCAGCGGGCGTGCGATAGAAGACGTCCTGCACGCACGGCTCGTCGACTTCGGATTGGCCGCGGGTGGGCGGATACTTCCAAGTAGGACCTAGGGATCAGCGACCTAGCCCACGCGGAAAACAGGCAGCTGAAGGTAGAAGACGATGCAGACGACCGAGGTTCGCCGCCTTCGATCTTCTCCCTCGCAACTCTGATGGCTATGAAAATTGAACTGAAGCTACATCTAACTACAATGAGACTAACCAACAGTCAGATTTACGATCAAAGCTACGAATTCGCTAAACGGCTATGTGAGGCTTCGGTTCAGGTCACCGGCATAGATGGTGATGACGGTGCTCCGACGACCAACGGGTATCATTTTCACCATATTAGCACTACCTAGAACCCTAATCTGCTTTTGGATCAAGCTAACTAACACGGAGATGGCCTAGCGACGGGAGCCCGAGAACGCAAAAGGAGCTCCACATCGCCAGTGAGCTTTGGCTGGCAATGAGCTACGACAAGCTTGAGAACATGAAATAGGGGCCCTAGAGGTGCTACTGCTATAAGGAACTAGAAGAAGGAGGTACCTTAACTCGGCGAAGCAGAGACGACGACGATGACGGAGCTTGGCGCTAGGGTTCCAGCGAGGGACGCAAATCCAGCGTGGATCTCTTTAAAGACGGGACCCACAGAGGTTCTTGGTCACGGTTCCAGCCTTTTTATTCGGGCAATGGAGCAACGGGAAGGGTGGGAGGTGCACGTACCGAACACGACGACGATGGAACACCGACGGATTCATGGTGATTCTTGGGGCGTTCGGGCACTGGCGAGCGAGGGGGAAAGATGGGGGATTGCGAGAGTGAGCTGAGCAGAATGGAAGGGAACGGCCACAGTGAACGCGCTCGGCGAAAAAAGGGCGATCGGTGCGCGGCGAGCAGTGTGGAACAACGGCGGCGCTGGCGATCAGTAGGACGAGGAACGCGCGAGGAAGTTTTGTCGGCATGGCTACAACGGCGTGGAGTGACGGCACGTACGAGCGGGGAGCATGACGAGGCGCTGCACCGTCGTACGTGGTGCTGTGCGCGCACAACATGGGTACGACGGCGAAGCACGGGTGCGGCGTGGGCGCACATGGTGAGGTTGGCGGTTGATGGCTTGACGCTCGCGCGACTGCGGTCTTGGAGCCTGGCAAGCACAGCAGCAACAGCGACAGTGTTACCCATCTCCGCGAGAAGAATGCGTCACTGCCCAGTCAGCCCTAAATTGGATTACAAACGTGCCACGCCAGTAAAACCGGATTAAAAGGTGAATAGTGAGTTGGTTTCGGAAAATGGAGGGGTTAAATAAATAAAAAAAATTGTATAGGGGGTTATCCAAATATAGGCTGTTGTATATAGGGGGTAATCCAAACTTAGGCTGTGGTATGTAGTAAAGTGTACTTTTTCCTAAATCATATGTATCTCCCTTCTCCCATTTCAGGTGGTACGAGTTCTTGATAGCTTAGCGGATATTGACCTAACAAATGGCGTTCAGCCAGGGCAGAGCGAGCTTTTCAACGTGGCGAACACGGCAGAGGTCAGGATGTTCCAGCGGATGGTGCTGGGAAACCACGATAATGACAGCTCCGACCTGAGCCAATACGCCTGGAGCAGCAGTCGCAGTCGAGGTACTGACGCAGCCCCGGCTACTTCCAGGATCCTGTAGCTCGTCAGTGCTGTATTCTTCACTCACTGATGCAATCCTGGTTCGATTGACCATTGTGCCATTGGCTGTGGACTGTAATCCTTACTGACTGTTGTTGTTGATTAGCTAGGGAGAACAATCTGATTATTATTCGCAGAAAAGGTGTAGATCGATCATGTAGACTGGAGACTGGACACGGCATCATGTATTATTGACTGATCCCTTTCTTTGACAAAGGTGTTCAATTTGTTGGTCAAAGCACATGACAAATGCCATCCTGTGAGCTTCTAGATGTGCTCAAGTTTTTCTTCGAATTTCTGATGGTAAGGCACTTACCACGAAAGGACGACGACGACGACGCGGCGGCGGGAGACGTCGCTGTCGTCTAAGTCACCAAGACCAGACAAGAATGCGTTAGTTTGGCCTGAACCATAACTGCACGCCATCAGATTTGACTGCCAGACAACAAGTTGTAATTAGGTTCGTCGTGATTATTGATGCATTAGGTCTGATTTGAACGTCACTGCGTTGAAAGCAGTTTAGCATGATGTCATCACTGACACGTGGATCCCAGCAGCACTGTTAGATCCACATAGCAGAGAGGATCTCATTGCCACTGCGTCATCACAAATGAAAGAACCATTGTAACGTGATTATGGTGCACCAAAAAATTGCCCGAATCTTTATTATTCCTGGTGACCATTATTGTTGTACTGTGAAATTAATCTGTGATCTTGATGAAGAAGGAAAGAATTGTATACATGAATGTACATGTGGTAGCCTAATTCTAATGTGTACACTTGTTGGCTAGCTAGCTAGTAGCTAAATGTCTCTGTGGATGCATACATGATCAGCTGGCGTTGGTGCTGGCGCTGTGGAGGCGGAGGTCCCTGGCGTCGCGGCGCGCCGACACGCCGACACCGGTGGACCTGACGGAGAACTGGCGCAGGACCTGGCCGAACTCCGGGTCGTCGGCGTCGGAGCCACGGTGCTGCAGCCACTGGATCTTGTTGTGGTAGTCCGGGAAAAACCAGGTCTTGGCGCTGGCGAAGGTGAAGTAGGGGAGGAGAGCGGTGGCGGGCACGAGCAGGGTGACCACCCAGTAGGACGGCGCGGCGGCCAGCCCGTCGGTGAAGAGCATGAAGTAGTTGGTGGAGAAGGTGGGCGTGATGGCGCCGTAGGCGAGGAGGAAGAGGTACCAGAGCGCGACGCCGCCCCAGATGCAGGCGTGCTGGACCAGGGTGAAGTAGTTGGCCGTCACCGTCATCTGCGCGTTCACCGCCCACACCACGCACGTGTACGCCGTGCCGCCCAGGACGGCCAGGTCCACCACTTCGCCGCCCCGCCGGAACGCCTGGTGCTGCAGCGTCGCCGACGTCAGAAAGAAGATGATGATCGCGCTGGCGACGCCGTACGCCATCCACCCCAGGAGCCTCGTCCACCGGAACAGCAGGTTCTGGGGGCCCTCCTGGTACAGCATCGGGTACTTGAGGCAGAATCGTGCCGACACGTCCTGGTCGAACACGCCCATGGCGATCACCGGCAGCGACGTGAAGAACACATTGAACAGCGACATGGCCCAGTCGTTGTACAAGGCCTGGCCGGAGAACGACGTGTACGCCTCGTACAGGAACAGCGTCACGCCAAACGTGATGTTCTTGTAGAAGAAGTAGCATATCTGTAGCATCCATGTATCAAACTATCAGATTAATGCAAGTAACACCATTGATGACATCATTGAGGCATTGAGCTGAGCACGTACCATGGATGATATCCTGCTGTAACACCAGTGGCCATGCACAAGCAGCAGTCGCTCCAGGAAGCGGAACTGCGCGATCGAGACGTCGCTGGCCATGACGGCCTGCATCCCTTCCGCGCCGCTGATGCCCACCCCAATGTCTGCCTCCTGGATCATGCCCACATCGTTCGCGCCATCGCCGATTGCCAAGGTCACCTTGCCGGTGCCACCTTTCACTAGCCTCGTAACCTGCATGCAACACCCATCAATAAATCATCCACAGTTAATTATATACTTATATTCACCACATTTCCTGCTAAAACTTCAATTCAATTCAATTCAATTCCTAGCTAGCTCTAATATATACTAATTGCGAAATTACCAGAGCTTTCTGCTTTGGCGAAGAGCGGCAGCAAATGACCGATCTGCAGCCAACTGCGAGCTTGAGGAACATGTCCTTCACATCGTCTTCCAGGGCGTATGTAAGCGACTTCCCGTCGATGATCAAAGCAAAGGCTTCGCCCTCTGATGCATTCTTCACCTTCTCCTTCCCCTCGTTTATTTGCTCTATCACTTTCTCCTTTGATGCCTTTGCAACGGCTGCTTTCTCACCAACTTTCTCCAAGGCAATGATCTCTGCTTGGTCCAATGTGATGGTTATCTGCTTCATTCCTTGTCTAAGTAGACTGCAGGCATATCTGTCAAAAACATGCAAGCACCACATTTCAGTTTCACCAAGCTAATTGGCTACATCATAATCTTGTCATAAGATAGCCAATAAACCACGGTGGATGGCGTACATACCCGATGTTGATGGCAGTCTCCATCTTGTCTCCTGTCAGCACCCATATCTTGATACCAGCTTGAGCAAGTTTGTCGATGCATTCAGGCACCTAAAGAAAGAACAAGAGAAGGAATGTCGACTATATATGAGAAAACAGATCAAGGAGGAACACTCAGAGATTATATTTCCACACCCACATGGAAGAAACTCTGAAAATCTACTCACCCCCTTTTGTAGTTTGTCCTCGACAGCGGTAGCACCGAGAAGAATCAATTCCCTCTCGAGCAAATCTGCAACCTCCTCAATCACTTCATCTCTATCAGCACTGACAGAGTTCTTAGCTGCAGTGAACTTCCTGTCAAAATTCGCATAGTCATCCTCATCAAGCTCACGGTATGCGAGAACTAGTGTTCTGAGACCAGCGTCAGCGTATTCATTTATGTGCTGCTGGGTCACTTCTATGTACTCATTCTCACAACTTGATAATCTCTCGAACATTACACTGTACATATATAAATATTGAGATCAGGTCAATGAATAGCCATCAAGTAAATTGAGCGAAAAGGATTACTGAATACTAGTACTAACCTGTCAGCGCCCTTACTAAAGAGAAATATTTTCCCCTCCTCATTCTTAACTATTACGGACATCCGCTTCCGAGCACTGTTGAACTCAAGGACATGCAAGATCTTATACGATCTGCCAGGGAAATTCACAAATTTGTGTTATAAAACTGAAAGATTAGTTATGAATCTTCACAGGGAAAATAAAGTTCAAACATACCTGTTAACTTGTTGTCCAGACAAAGGATCTAATTCATGCAGATAAACACCTGTCTGTGTCCTTTGGTAAAATGTGAAACCGAGCTCCCGTGCGGCAACAACAAAAGCAGCCTCATCTGGTGACTCTGCTTCATAAGAAATCTTTCCTGATACTTTGTCAACTTCATCAGGTATGCACGTATGGCAAACAGCCAACAACCTGAAGAACATCTCAATCACTCCGGAGTGGTGTTGGTTAACCCAATTACCATTCATCACACGCTCATCCGTGAAATTAAATCCTTTGATTGCAGTTTTCCCCTCGGGCTGAAACCATTCGGTGTTACTTTCCATATCAGCGATCAAGGGGGAACCTTTTTTCTTGGCCATAGCTTTCTCGACCTCCGTGATACCACGACCATATGCAGTGCCGGCGATTGAACATTTGATGAACTCCATGGAGTTGCAAGTCAAAGTCCCAGTTTTATCTGTCAGGATCGTGTCCACTTGACCCAGTTCCTCGTTCAAATTGGATGTTCTAGCATGAGCTGGCGTGTCAGTCTCCTCATGATACATATGGATGTCCTGGTTGATGAACCGAGCCTGCAATAGCTTGACAATTTCAATTGAGATGTACAGGGAGATTGGTATGAGGTAGCCATATAACATCATGGCTGTCAAGAAATGCAGTATTGCTGCTATGGCTGCCTTGTTTGGCTTGAAGTAGATGGTAGAGTCGTCTGGTCTAAGGTACCATCTTTTCAGCCTGCCATCTTGTACATCATCTTTGGTTGCAATGCCAAAGAATATTGAGCCAATGACCGACATTAGGACAAGTGAAGACAAAAGGAGGTAAATGATCTTGTCCATCCTCCTTTCAATCTTACTTCTTTTGGATGGTACCTTCATAGCATTCTGCATGACCTTTGTATCATGGCCTGTGAAGATGACCACACCATACACATACTCGGTGTTCCGAAGCTTTGAGTCTCTGAGAAGGATCTGCTGAGGTGACAGAGGGTACTGTTGGTCTTGTGTTTTGATGTTGCCAACAAAGGAATAGAGGTGCGGATTTGGGTCTTCACACTTTATTACAGCCGTGAAGCTGTTGAAGCTCTCATCCTCCTGCAAGTTGGATGACACCTGTAGAGATTGCTTCAGCTTGAGATTTGTCTCCCCATCCAGGTTCATAGTCTCGACATAGCAAATGGCGTCTTCGTAGCTAGATGAGAGGAGGATCAGATCAGCAGGGAAGAATTCATCTTTTTCAACCTTGACGACATCACCAACTTGGAGATTCATCCATTTGGTACATTGAAAAGTACCATGCTGGAACACTTTTGTCTTTCTGTTGTTTACCTCGTTATCCTGGATGAAACAGTAATAATTTTCAGTAGCTGATTAATGGAACTAATCTAATACCACTAGCAATCAGTTTTCTTGGCACATTGGCTTGCTGCACCTTATGCAGCCTAGTTGCCAAGCAGACTGAGCTTTTTTTTTTTGTTGAGTGAATGCTTCCATTCCATGGTTGGTTAATTGGGGGCATTTGGGCGATTTGGTCAGTGGAGATCGCTTGCAATTAATCAGCTACTAGTTAGCTAGTAGTACTACTAGTTATTGAATATTGATGGGGGAATATGAATTGAATGGAACTGAAGAGAAATTAAAGATAGAGCACTAACCTGCTGCTTCCTCCTCCAGTCTTCGATGAACTCCTTGATCATGGTGGCGGAGAGGACGATGAGGAGGGGGGCGACAGCGGTGGCAGATCTGAAGGGGGCGAGCCCGGTGTAGGAGAGGCAGGCGGAGATGAGGAAGTAGATGTTGGCGACTCTGCGGAACTGCTCGAAGAGGGACTTGGGCAGGAAGGTGACGGCGTTGTACTTGGTGGTGGAGACGGAGTTGGAGCAGTAGGCCGGATGCGCCGGGGCGCCGGGGTCGCCGGCAGCGCTGCTCGCGTCCGCGTGCGCGTGGACGACGCGCGAGAAGCCCGGGCCGCCGATTCTGCTGGAGCTTTCGTCGTCCACGGCGGTGGGCCTCCGGCCGCAGGCGAAGCTGTAGAGCCTGCTCAGCCTCACCTTGCTCCTCCTCCGGCCCCTCCTCCGGCCGTCGCCCGTCGCCATGATGCTTGCCAGGTGCCAACCAACTACGAGTCGACAGGAAATGAGCTGCACTTGGTTGCCGCAGCCCAAGAAGAAGCTGAGGAGGTCCGAGGACGAAGAAATCGACGGAAACCCAGATGGCGGGAGGGCATCAAAACAAGCCCAGCCTCTGCAACCGCAAGATGGATTCTTTCAGCTACTCTGTGTTCATATACCTCTACAAATCTACCTATGACCGGCAGGGCCTCCTCCTCCTCCTCCTCCTCCTCTTAAGCTCCGCTTTCCCTTCTCTCAGACGCGGCTCTCGGTCAGCAAGGGAGCCCGCGGTTTCTTGATTTCTTGATCTCTTCTCCTCTCCTCTTGGCAGTTAGGAGGAAAGAACTGGAGAAGAAGATAGAGCCGGTCCTGGTCGAACAAATGCAGCTGGGTTTGGATTTGGAGACTGGAGACGGTTGACTTGCGTTTTTTTCATCAGTAGCTAATAGCTATACTCACTTAAAAGATTCCAGCCTTTTGATTTTAAAATTGGAGTACATTTTATAGATCCTGGACCTCGGGGGAATTCGTAACTACTCGTACAATATTTGTATTTTGTTTAAAAGAGCCTATTTGTACAATAAATTTGTAACCACATTCATTTCCAAAATTTTGTCTAGGCAAGATATACCCTATTTGCAAGATGGAATGCCTATTGAAATAATATTCACTCTTCAATCCTTTAGGAGTATCCTCACAAATAAATGTGAATGTGGGACAAATATTTAAAAGCTCGCTCGGATTAATAAAAGATCTATAAAGAAACATTATAAAATAGCACCCTTTAATGAGAGATATGAGCAAGAAGCTTCAAGAAAACTTGTGTTTTTATAATTATATGAAGCCAGTAAAAAAACCGTGGGTATTTGAACCTGAGTACCCGAAAAAAAGCAGAATATTTGATAGAAGAATAGGGGAGTCATTCGAACAGCCCGTTCTAATAAGAAGTTCTATGTCTTAAAATTAATTCATCAGCTTGATGAGAAAATCCACGGCCGAGATCGTGTGTATGGAACTATACATGGTATTTTCATGTACATGTTGTCACATTCTAAAATAATGTTGTCACATTCTAAAATAAAATACAGATAATTTTTTAACATGTATTTTATATTGTAAATCCCGCAAATTTATGCTGCAGGCAGCTAAATTTTACACTGTAATTTTTTAAATGCTCATTGGATATGATAAATATTCCTAAAAAGAAAATACAGTGCAAATTAATACAAGTAAAATTAAAAGAGAAGAGTCGAGGGGTTAAAAATGATTCAAATCACGCTAAAAATATATCTTCATTTTTTCCCGCAAAACCAAATAGACATTAGTTGCCTACAAGGCGATCACCGATTGGCACATGCTTATGGGCTCTATATTCTTGCTTTCTTCCTTCGAATCAAGGGAGACAAATCCACTTTCTGTCCTAATTATGGAAACTAAAGAGACAAATTTAAGAAGCTTATTAGAGTGAATTCAAAAATAAAAATACAGTCTAAATAGGAAGAATAGGAAGACTGTATTCTAGGGGAGCCAAGAACAGAGAGACGAACTCACTCGTGGAGCTCTCTAGAGAATAATAAAGTCTAAGTATAATATGAATATTTTATAAGTATTATGTTACTATTTTATAAAAAAAATAAACTCTAAAAGATGCTACAAGATATTATATCTTAAGAAGGATACATACATATACATATATATATAGAGAGAGAGAGAGTTTGTACGTAAATCGAGAGTTGACTAGCTACAAGCGGCTGTCTCATAAATACTTTCATTATTTTTTCAGGTAACAGACCTCAGAAATATAGCTGGCCGATTCCCTCACATGCTCATGTCGGACCTCTGCACTCTGCAGCCTCGCCTCTTTCACTTGTTTTTTTAAGTTTTCTGATTTGCTATTGAATACTACTCCAAAACAACGCACATGAACATGGTTAGAGTTTAGACGACAGTGAAGCTTTGAATTTTGAGCTGGTTTCAATCTTCAAACTGGAATCAAATTCGATCGATTCCAAGTTAAAGTCGACGAGTGATCGAAGTCCTCCAAAACTAGTTACAAGGTGTTTGTTAGGAGTAGATCGATGGATAATCAACATGCAACAATTAGCAGTCCTCGATCCAAAATTCAACACGTACATACATTTTGTCCAAAACATGCCCAATTCGTTTTCTCAAGTACTATTCAAAACATCTTGTATAGTTGTATTGACAAGCTGTTGCACCCTGCTGCTGGTCTCAATTCATTTGCAAAATTCGTCGCTTCTAGAAGGCAGGTTGGTGTTGCTCGTTGCATTGCTTAGGACATTAGGTCTTCTGGAGCATCTATTCTTACCACCAAAGTTTTGTTTTAATCTCTCTTTAATGAATATTTTCATAAATAAACTTCAAATCAGTGTCATGCTAAACAAATACTATAGGTACCGATTTTTAATAAAAACTGGCACATATATGATTCTCAAATATACCGATTTTTAATAAAACTGGCACACATAATATTGGTGCCGATAAATTCAAAAGAACTGGCACATATATATATTTTTATTTATAGTGGTTTAGATGAATCGACACATATAGATGCGTCTTCTATTTGGTGTTTTGTACTAGTTATAATTAAGATATGTTACATGTAGAGACGTGCACTAGTTATTTATTTATATAATAAAAACAATAAATATGTTTATGTGTGTGAAACAACACGTCGTCGTATATAGAAAAAAGGTTAGTACTCCTTCCATTATATATTATAACTCATTTAACTTTTTCCAGAGTTAAACTTCTCGTAGATCAATTTTATAAAATATATATCAACAATTTTAACATCAAATTAGTTTTATTAAATCAATCATGAAATATATCACAATATTATATTTATTTGTTTTTTATAAATATTAAATTAATTTTATTTAAATTTGGTTAAAGTTAGAAAATTTGATTTTGAAAAATCTAAACGATTTATAATATATCAGAAAAAGTAATATACACATATATATATATACACACACAGATATATACACACAAACATATATATATATATATGTATGTATGTATGTGTATATATATATGTATATATGTATATGTATATTTATATATGGGTGTTTCGTGAGGGAGAAGTCCGGTCGGCCACAAGCAATGGATCGTTGAAATGCTTGCATAAGTGCTGACGAAACCTCTACGCGTACGGCATACTTGAGTCCATTTTCTTCTGGCACGCATACTGCATACATACATGCATCAGCTGGTCCTTCAGAAATTTAACAAAACAAACAGAAAATTCCTGCGAGGTCAATTTCTCCACCGATCTTCTAGTAGCGGTTAATATAATACTGCTCGATCTATATTGTATTGTGAATCCTCCTGTTCATCATTTCGAACGGAAAAGTCAACGCACGTATATATTGAGCTAGATGGGTTGCTTCCTGCTCAAGTGGCATTAGCAGGCAGCAGGCAGCAGCCGCCTTTGATTGAATTTGACTTTCGCTGGAGCGAATCACATTGACTTGTTGCATGCATCTAGAACCTGGCATGCGTTGGTTCATTTGTACGTGGTGAGAGTAGGGATGAAAACGGATCGGATACGAACGGATATCAGTGATATCATATCCTTTTTCATATATTTTTTTGGATTCGGATACTCCGGATACGGAAATGGAACCGGATATCATCGGATATGAATACGGAGCGGATACAAATACGGTTACAGATATTTATCGGATATCATCAGTAATATAATTCTTGATTCACAATCACAACATACAAGTGACAAGTAATAGTTGAAAGATTATCTTGAAATAAATTTTAAAGTAAATCAATGGTTATGAATAACTTGATAAATTCAAAAGAGCCTACGTGATATTTACAATTTGGTTTGAGTTTGAAAATTTTTCTACGATCAAAATATAGCATAGCTTATCTCGTATAAAAATTTGGTATTTTTCTGGATCAGTTTACTATTTTTAATTCATTAAGTGTGTTTTTAGGATTTATATTAAAATAGGTTAAATTTGAACTGCAAGTACATGAAATAATTAATCAAAATTTGTAGAAAATCATATTCATATTTTTGAGTCTATTTTTAGGCCGTACCCACTAAATAGAAATAAATTTTTAAAAAATCTAGGTTGCGACACTTGATTGGCAACGTGGAGCTTAATGGTTTTTTAATTCTAAAAAATCAAATGAAGTCGAAAAAATACGAGATTTATCATAGTGTTACGATATAATATGTAGATGCTATGAAAAAATTTTGAAAATATTTCAAGAAAGTTGTAACGTAGGATGTTAAGAAAACCGGAGATTCTCCGAGAACGAACTAAGATTTAAAGAAGGAATATATTGAGTTTGAAAGAAAATCATCGGTTAAATCCTCATTTAAACTTGAAACTTTTTATACAATAAAAATGCAGCGTATATTATTCCATAAAAAATTTTGGTATTTTTCTAAGTCAGTTAGCTATTTTTAGTTAATTAAGTGTGTTTCTAGGATTTATATTGAAATAAGTCAAATTTGAACTGTAAGTACATGAAATAATAAACCAAAATTTGTAGAAAAATCATATTCATATTTTTAAGTCCATTTTTAGGCCGTATCCACTAAATGGAAAGAAATTTTGAAAAATCTAGATTGCGACACTCGATTGGCAACGTGGAGCTTAATGATTTTTTAATTCTAAAAAAATCAAATAAAGTCTAAAAAATACGAGATATGTCATAGTATTATGATATGATATGTAGATGCTATGATAAAAATTTAAAAATATTTTAAGAAAGTTGTCACGTAGGATGTTAAGAAAGCAAGAGATTCTCCGAAAACAAATCAAGATTTAAAAAAGGAATGGGTTGGGTTTAAAAGAAAATCATCGGTTAAATCCTCGTCTGAACTTGAAATTTTTTCTACAATCAAAATACAGCGTATCTTATCTCATGAAAAAAATTGGTATTTTTCTAAGTCGATTAGCTATTTTTAGTTAATTAACTGTGTTTTTTTAATTTAAATTGAACAAATCAAATTAAGGAAAATAAAAATGACATACTTTTAACCTTAAAAAAACTTAGAAATCTTCATTTCTAAGCAGAAAATATTTTTCTTTTTCTTTTTTCTTTCTTTCTCTTTTCTTTTTTCTTTCTCTTCCCTTTTTCTTTCTTTTTCCCCTTTCCTCTTTCTTCCTCTCCCCTCATTCCCTTTCTTTCCCGTGCGCAAGGCCGGCAGAGCTGCTCGGGGCGCGGCGGGGCTGCCAGGCGAGG
>KE373057.1:912932-928707 GCA_000418225.1 Zizania latifolia
GAGCCTATTTTCCAGCCCTACAAAGAGGTTCGGAGTTCAATTCCCCTTGGCGCTGATTAATTCAGTATTTTTTCCCTGCGTCTATTTAAGGAACAAAATTTATTATTTATATACATGCTATATTGTGTTTAGTTACTAATCGGCTTAAACACATTGTTATTTGTTGTTTGTGACTATTATATCATAATAAAAGTATGATTTTGTTAGTATAATATTTGAACTATTTATATTTACGTAAGTTTCTAACTTGATCTTTTAATTTAAGGAGTATTATGTTATTTAGTGTATGTATACTAAATTATGGTGTAAATTATTATTATTTAGTGTATGTATACTAACTTATGGTGTAAATTTAATAATTATTTATTCTATTAGAAAAATAATTTTACTGAATTACATATAGAGATTTTAACGTGACATACCCATCGAAAAATTCATAGGTCCGTCGCTGGAAACAAGTTACCCGATGGATTGCAAACTTGGAATACATCATTTGGTTACTTATATTAGTTTTCAATATTTGCAGTATACGCTTGAAAAGGATGGTACGCGTATTTTGCTCTAGTTGAACAACAAGTTCATTTTTGCAAGGTCTTGTAAATATATTAATTACAACACGATGAATCAGTTGTAAAAGCTGTGATTTGCGATCCTAAAGTTAGGCCATTCCAATACAGCAATCAATTCGTCAATGAAACCAGGTTGATTTCGTGGCACTAGAATAATCGGGCGAAGAAATGTTAGGCCGTCCTGTGCGTGGTAATTAATTCGCACGAGAAAAATACGCGTCCGAATAATCATCTGTTCAAAGATTCAAATAGTCGCCGTACAGTTCGGTCTCTTCAAGCCGCCGCCGCCAAATTGGAGGAAACATGCGTACGTGCAGGTCATCATGACCAAGCTGTACACTTGTACAGTTGCAATACGTGTACACATCATGTGAACCGTAGACTGTGGCTAAGCCTAAAAATTCACGCGCCCATCTAGTTTTTACACTGAATTACTTTTTGTAAGTTTTTTAGTAAATCAACCCACCGTATGTTTTATGCCTCTTCTGCCAATTCTAAATTTAAGTTGTTTTAAGCATCTCTACCTTTTTTCTAAATGTGTAATTGTCTTAGAAATTGAATACTCGTTTGTGCTCGCCAGATAAATACTACTGTTTTATAAATAAGCGAAGACTCCTCCGGTTTCAAAAAACAACTCGTTTTAGATATGATTTCAGATACAAAAGAGTGATTAATTAGTGTGTATTTTCTTTGTTTGTCCATATTAAATATAGTGTGGAAATAAAAACAGCACGGGAGATAAAGATGAATCAGTGCACCATCAAAGATATAGACGTCCACAATGCACAACAAAATATAAAACGACTTATTTTATGTAATTGCAGATATAAATCTAAAATGACTTGCTTCGTCAAAGCAAACCGGAGGGAGTACGCAGTATAACTAAACTGTAACAAAGTCTTGTTTCTTATACAAGAGGGTAAAACGATTATGTTTGAAATCAGAGGTCACATATGGCAATGCATACACATTTAGCAGGCTGGTTGATTGATTGTTGAATCTAGAATTAGGATCTTGGAAGCTTCTGGGCAGTCACTATCAGAATCTAAATCTCTATATTATGAAACTTTTCTCTAGATTTTCACATAATAAATACTCAACATCTATCTAAACTCCCCAAACCGCATCACGAGTTGGAATTGGGCCATCGTTTTCTTGATATAAAACAAGTCCATCTAGCATTGAACAGCTGGGCCACATATATACATACATCGCTGCTTATGTGGATTCTGTTTATGGGCTGGCTCCGGTCGCTTTTCTTAACCATGTCTCCGATTCTCTGTTTTTTGTTTCATGAAAATTATATAGTAGTAACTGTTGGTAAACTTGGATTTTATATATTTGGAGATAGGAATAGAAATATGAAAAATATAAGAAAGTAAGCGGACATATCTCGATCTCACTTTTTTTCTATAAAAAATAGATCAAACTTTTCTTTTAAGGGTTTACCTATAAACAGAAAAATCATCTCCTTATTATAAATACACATTGAAGTAATAAAACTGTATTGCTTTTCTCATTTTCTATGTTCTCGTGTAATCATTTGTCACGAAAAATTTATAGACTACTCTCTTCGTTCTATAATATAGTAATCTAGGATTAGATATGACTTTTCATAGTACAACCTGTTCAGATTCGTTGTATTATAAAATATCTTATTCAGTACTAGGTTGCTATATTATGGGACAGAGGGAGTACTTGATAGCAGGTTAACCATGCAATCTGATAAGCAAGCCCATAGGACTGCTGAAAAACCACGGGCTAAGTGGTGACCATCAGATAGAGATCGGACGGCCAGCTTGCTTGCTGCCTTAGAAAACATTGGTCTTCCCTAGGTGTCCTGGCAATTCCAATTCCAATTGAATCCCATCTACCATCTACCAATTCCAATTCCCTAGAGCTTAATTACATCTAGGAAATAATGACAAGGAGTGAATTGAAAAACTTGGTAAGCTAGATATATGTGTTTTAGTGCGTGTCGGTGAATCACCGAGCAATCCACCTAAGAGGGTACTTGAGGTGGTGATTAGATGTATGTAAGGGAAGCACAACGACTTCGAACCTGATGGTCGACTCTAGAACACAAGAGCTAAGGTTTATATTGGTTCAGGCCTTCCGGAGGATAATAACCATACGTCCAGTGTTTTGGTGTATATTATGATGGTGGATCTTTCAATACGACGTAATCAAGCTATGAGGCTTGAAGCGTCGAAAACAAGAAAAATATGGTGGAGTTAGATGACTAGATGTTGTGAATATTGGATTAGATGCCTCTAGGGGTTCTCGTCTCCTTTATATACTCATGAGGTGAGCCTAACAATCCAGGACTCTATCCCGAGTAAAACTTAGATTACCTATCAAACTCAAGTACAAAATCCCTAATTACAAGGATTCCGATACAAATAAATCTCTTAATATCATATTCGGAGCTTAACTACCTAATAAGGACTCAACTACCTGTTTATGGGTCATACCGGACGGTCAATGCTGGTCTTGGATTGCCCTTAATCTGGTCTAATAAGCCCAACTATAGGGTACCTAGGGGTCATATCCCCAATAGCAGCCCCCGAGCTCTTCTCGGCTTGGTTGAAGAAATCTTCGGCAAAAACAAGCTGGGAGGAGCTCTCCTGCAATCTGGAACTTCAACATCTATGTCGAACTTTGATGTCCTTGAAAAAGCTTTGACCCTCTTCTTTCGTGTGAGATGCACCCACACGGTGTAGCCCCCGAGCCTCGAGTTAAATAGAACATTTAGCTCGAGAGTCTAAAAATATCCTACAAGAAAAATAATCCTTTGACGTTTTGCCTCATAATCTTGTCTTCTATTATCGTTGAGACCTTGCTGGGAGAAGGTCGTGACTGAAATCTTGAACTTGCAATGAACTGGAGGGAAATTAGTCTTGAATCTTTGAATAAGTTGATATTCAATTGCCCAGATCCTCATCCGTCTGGATGTCCAAGAGGACGAGGTTCATTGAGCCTGCAAGTTCTCGAGGACACCGGTCCTAGGGGCTCATGCCCCTGATCGAGTGGGCCTTCGAGCTCGAGAGTCCTCGAGCGTGTGCGAGCCCCCAAGCACGAAGATCTTCGAGCGCACTGAGCCCCCAAGCAAGAGAGTCCTCGAGCGTGCGCGAGCCCCCAGGTATGGGGCCCACCAGCACAGAGGGTCTCAACCATCGCAGACTCTGTCCGATGTGCCAAAAAGGCTGCTTCATAATTCCTTCTTCCGTCCATGGTTAACATGTGGTAGACGAAAAGGCTGAAAAGACGTCCCGCCTCTAACAGAGCCACGCGCAACATGCAGAGCACTGGTGGAGATAATGTGGTGGGAACCGCTCTGCCTTCTCCGCCATAAAGTGCACGGCAATCGAAGCGGCATTCGCCGTGGCCGTGGGCATGGGCGGTTGAGGTAACGCCTCTATTTAAGCTAGTGTCCCTCCTTCTGAGTCTCACAACGAGTCGTCCTCTTGGTTCTTTCTCTTCTGCTTTGAGATTACTTCTTCTTTACACCTGCAAGAAAGAGATTATTGATGTTGCTTGTTGCTCCATGGATCTGTGATGTGTTGGCTTGACCGCAAAACTGGCTAATCTAGTCTCAAGCTATCAGGTTTGTCTAGTATATCTGTCCTTGCGTGAGTTTGTTTTGCCTTCATTTGTGTGGTGCGTGACTCTTAGCTCTGTCGTTGTAGCAGGATGTCGTATCCTTCTCGAGGCCCTTCCACGTCATGGTTTTTTCTGCTAACATGTTATCATCCGACGCTCTGATGCTGCCTGTCTTGATGTCTAGATACTAAGGTAGAGGCTCGATCTTGTGAGAGAAGCTAGAGACGTCCACCGGCGTAAGCACCCTGGGATGGTGTCTGACCCCACCATCGAGGCCGAGTCAATACTGCTCTCCCTTTATGCTGGTTTCTTAGGGTCGGTGACTATCTCTTCCGGTCAAGACGAGGATTGCGTGGAGTCACTGCTGCTATAGTGGCAGCACCCAGGATCCTCGGTGCTCATAGCGGTCATGATAGGTTGATGCTATGGCGTGCGGAATTGCTATGAGAACCTCGGTGCTCATAGCCATCACGTTTGCTTTGCAGAATGCTGTCTCTAGCCGCCGGGGCGTTTTTCTTCTTTTGATCAAAGGAGGCTGTGTCTCCTTCTTTGAAGTAGCGTAGTTGTCGTTGTGTCACCTTCTGTGAAGTAGTCTGACTCCTATAAAAGATTAGTCCTAAAGAAATAAAGGTACTTTTGAATTTGTTTTATTCATCGTGTACCGTTCGTCATGTGTTTGTTTACCACCCACACGGTGTTTATCGGTGAAGTCAATGAAGATGCGAGACTGCGGGTGTGTGGCTAAGTAGCCAACCCTCTCTCGGGTTTGGTTATATATATGGCAGTCGTATGCCACCCAATTCAGAGGGGGATGTAGTCTGTAGGGGTCGGTGAGTTCTTAGAAGATGCGCTATTGCGAGTGTACGACTAAAGAGTCGATCCTCTCCTGGGTCTGGTTGCATGCATGGCGGCCATCGGGCGCCCAACACAGAGGAGGATGTAACCGGCATGGGTCGACGAGTTCTTCAAGATGCACGATTGCGTGTGTACGACTAAAGAGTCGACCCTCTCCCCGAACAGGTTGCATGCACGGTGGCTATCTGGCGCCCAACGCGAAGGGAGATGTAATCGACACAGGTCGACGAGAGTAATGCTTGACTGTGGGTGTACAGCCCGAGGGCTGACCCCTTCCTGACCTAGTTGCATGCCTAGGGGGAAGTAGTCGGCGAGGTCGGCGAGAGTGATGCTCGACTATAGGTGTACAGCTCGAGGGCTGACCCCTTCCTGACCCAGATGTATGTCTGGGGGGAAGTAGTTGGCAGTGTCGATAAAGAAAACGATGCCACGAGGTCGACGAGTGCCTAGACATGTACCATCGAGAAAGGTTATTAACAAAATATTGTTAGGCATAAAATCGATGAAGGTGCTCGATATTCTAGGAATTTGGCACTGCTTGCTCGTCTTCTCACATTAGATGTATGCCCCTGGTCTTGTTACTTCGGAGATAATAAAGGGTCCTTCCTAGGGAGTAGAGAGTTTGTGCATCCCGACGATTGATTATACTCGGCGAAGTACTAAGTCACCTACTTTAAAGCTTCTGTTTTACACATTGTGGTCATGATATCTTCAAAGGATTTGTTGATACCGATCTGACTGTACTGCGGCCGCTATCTGAGCTTCTTCAATGGAGTCGATGTCTTCAGCCCTTGTTGGCTCCGCGGTTCCTTTATTATAATGTTGAACTCGGGGGGGTTGTATAATATATCACTTGGTAGAATTGCTTTGGAGCCGTAGACCAGGAAAAAAGGAGTTTGTCCTGTGCCTTGATTTGGTTACGTGCGGAGCCCCCAGAGTATGGCGGGAAGTTCTTAGAGCCACTTCCTAGCGTATTTCTGCAAAGGATCAAAGATTTGGACATTTAAACCTTGTAGGATCACCCCGTTAGCACGCTCGTACTGTCTGTTGGCCCAAGGGTGAGCAACTGACGCATACTTGACCTCGATCAATCGTTCCTCGCAAAAATCCCAGAAGTCGCTTGCTATGAGCTGAGTCCCGAGGTTGGTTATTATTTGGTTTGGGATGCCAAACCAATAAGTGATTCCTTCAATGAATTGTGCTGCTTTCTTGGCCATGCAGTTCTTCAGGGGCATGACTTCTATCAATTTGGTAAACTTGTCGATGGCTACCAGGAACCGATCGATGTCTTAGGGAGCTTTTTAAAAAGGTCCTACCATATCGAGTCCCCAGCAAGCGAAGAGCCAAGTTGGTGAGATTGTTTGAAGAGATTGAGCTGGGAGGTGACTTTGCTTGGCGAAGAATTGGCAGCTTGTACACTTTTTGACTAATTCTTTGGCGTTGTTATTGGCTGTCGGCCAATAGAAGCCTGATCAGAAGGCTTTACCGACCAGCATCCTTGTCCTGCATGATTGCCACATGCCCCTGCATGAACTTCATTGAGGATTTAGAGGCCCTCTCTTGGCAAGATGCACTTTTGAAGTACCCTTGTTGAAGTCGCGCGCTTGTACAACTTATCCCCGATGATTATGTACTGCTTGCTTCGTCTTGTTAGCTGTTCGGCCAGGGTTTTATCTTCTAGAATTGTGCCTTTCAGGATGTGGTTGATGAAGGGCTATCACCAATCATTGGCATCTTCGAAAATGGCGATGATTGCTGATGAGCTAGTGCTTTGGTTCGTGTTGTCCTTGATTGATGGTTTGGTGAGCTCTTAGATGAACACGCCCTTGGGGACCATCGCTCGAGAAGAACCAAGGCGGGCTAGGACATCAGCTGATGAATTATCATCACGGGGGATATGATGGAACTCCAGGCCGAAGAACTTGTCTTCGAGTTTCCGGACCTCGGCGCAATAGGCGTCTATCTTATCACTAGTACAAGACCAGTCCTTGTTGACTTGGCTAATAGCCAGCTTGGAATCTCTATAGACCATATGCCATTTTATCTCGAGGGATACAGATATTCGGAGGCCGTGTATCAAGGCTTCATATTCTACCACGTTGTTTGAGGCTTTAAACAGCAGTTGTAGTACGTAACGCAGTTCTTCTCCTTTTGAGGATATAAGGAGAATTCTTGCGCTGGCGCCGTCTATGCTGAGAGAGCCGTCGAAGTACAATCAGTATTCTTTTCCTTCTCTGTTCAGGGGTAGTTGTATTTTGGTCCACTCGGCGCGGCCAGGGCTTGTGACTTTATGGCGGTATGAGAGCAGAATTCCATCATGTATTCCGCTATCTTAACGGCCCACTTTACGATTTGCCCTGTTGCATCTCGATTGTAGAGTATGTTGTCCAGAGGGTATTCTATCATAACCATGATCTTGTGGGCTTGGAAGTAATGCTTTAACTTCTGAGCGGTGAGCAGGACGGCGTAAAGGAGTTTTTATACTTGTGAATACCTTGCTTTTGATAGTTGTGAATACCTTGCTTTTGATAGACCGATGACTTCTGATATGAAATATACCGGCCTTTGGACTAGAAAGACATGTCCTTCTTCGGGCCGTTCAACTACTACGACCGTGCTGATTATATTAGTTGTGGCGGCGATGTAGAGGAGGAGAACCTCTTTTGGGTTTGGAGCCGTAAGGATTGGTTGTGAGGTCAAAAATTTCTTTAGTGCGGAGAATGGCTCGTCGGGCTCGATTGTCCATTGAAAATTTGCCTCTTTCTTCAATAATTTGAAGAAAGGAGCTCATCTTTCCCCTAGACGAGAGATAAATCTCCGAGGATTGTCATGCAACCGGTGAGCTTCTAGACTTTCTTGGCATTGTTAGGTTTTTCCATCTTTATCGTCGTTATTTTGTCGGAATTGGCCTCAATGCCCTGTTGCTGATGATGAACCTGAGTAGTTGCATGGACGGTACACCGAAGACACACTTTTCAGGGTTGAGTTTTCATCGAAACTTTCATAGGTTAGTAAATGTCTCGGCAATGTCGCTGATGAGGTTATCTCCTTCTTTAGATTTTATGACTACGTCGTCGACATATGCCTCGATGTTACGGCTGATCTGCTCTGAGAGACATCGCTGGATGGCAAGCTGATAGGTCGCCCCCGTGTTTTTAAGGCCGAATGGCATGGTTGTGTAACAGTATGCTCTGAAAGGTGTGATGAAGGATGTTTTCTCCTGGTCTTCTTCTTTAAGGTTGATCTAGTGGTAGCCGGAGTAGCAATCGAGGAAGCATAGGAGGGAGCAGCCTGTCGTTGAATCAACGACTTGGTCTATCCGAGGTAGCCCAAAAAGATCCTTCGGGCAGTGTTTGTTTGGGTCGGTGTAGTCGACGCACATTCGCCATTGTTCTGTTTTCTTTTTTACTAGGATCGGATTAGCGAGCCATTCAGGATGGTAAACTTCGTGGATGAATCCTACTGCTAGGAGGCGAGCGATTTTGATTTTGATCGCTTCTTTCCTATCTTGGGCGAACCTCCGTAGCTTCTGCTTTATCGGCTTAGCAGTTGGATATATGTGGAGTTCGTGCTCGATCAGCTCTCGAGGAACCCTATGCCTAAGAGAATTCTAGGGAACCAGAAGTTCTGGCTGAGGGTCGGAAGTTCTGGGTTCTAGAGCATCCGAAAGTTCTGGTTAGACCGGAAGTTCTGGGCCAGCCCCAGTTTCGGTTTCTGGAGGAGCCAGAAGTTCCGGTTGGACCGAAAGTTTCGGGCTTACCTAGACGAACCAAAATTTACGGTTAGACCAGAAGTTCTGGGTCAAAATAAATTCAATATAGAAGGTTATTTTTGGAAGTTTCGGGTAGAACCGGAAGTTCCGGTCCAGACGAACATATTAGATCTGTTGGGCTTTAATAGATTTAAGGTCTTGATGATCCTTTAATGGAAACCTAAGTGAGGATTGTACGTGACATAGCCTGAAGGTCTTGATGATCCTGAGAATGCTGGAAAAGTTTGCAAGCTGCAAAGGTCCATTTATGGGCTGAAGCAGGTTTCTCGGAGTTGGAACCTTTATTTTGATGAGGCAGTCAAAGGGTTTGGCTTCATCAAGAATAAAGAAGAGCCTTGTGTTTATAAAAAGGCTAGTGGGAGCTCACTTGTGTTTCTGGTCTTATATGTAGATGCCATATTATTGATCGAAAATGATATTTCTATGCTAGATACTGTCTAGTCTTCGTTGAAAAAAAGTTTCTGAATGAAAGATCTTATAGAGACAGCATACATTTTGGGCATAAAGATCTATAGAGATAGATCAAGGAGACTAATTGGATTAAGCCAAAGTATGTACATTGACAAGGTATTGAAACGGTTCAATATGCAAAACTCTAAGAAATGTTTTCTGCCAATGTCGCATGGTGTTTCTCTCAGCAAGAGTCAGTGTCCCTCGACACTTGATGAGCTGGAGAAGATGAGTGCGATTATGTATACCTCCGCAATCGGATCCATTATGTATGCCATGCTTTGTACATGCCCATATATTTCTTATGCTCTAAGTGTTACGAGCAGATATTAGTCAAACCTGGGTGAAAGTCACTGGACGGTTGTAAAAAGTATCGTTAAGTACTTGAGAAGAACTGAGGATATGTTCCTGGTCTATGGAGGTGAGGAGGAGCTCGTTGTAAATGGTTACACCGATGCTAGCTTCTAAACCGATAAGGACGATTCGTGATCACAGTCTGGATTTGTGTTCTGCCTTAATGGAGACGCAGTGAGTTAGAAGAGTTCCAAGCAAGAAACGGTTGCAGATTCAACGACAGAAGCCGAGTATATTACAGCTTCGGAAGCTGCGAAGGAAGCAGTTTGGATCAGAAAGTTTGTTTCTAAGCTGAGTGTTATCCTTAGTGCTTCCAGTCTAGTGGACCTCTATTGTGATAATAGTGGTGCCATTGTGCAAGCCAAGGAGCCTAGGTCGCATCAGAAGTCCAAGCACATACTACGGCGCTATCACCTGATCAGTGAGATTATAGATAGAGGTGATGTGAAGATATGCAAGGTGCACACGGATTTGAACATATCCGATCCATTGACGAAGCCTCTCTCACAGCCTAGGCATGAGACGCACTTGAGCTCTATGGGTATTAGATACTTGCGTGAGTGAGTCCAGTATATGTGAGAGAAATTGTCTTGTTTATGCTAGTGTACATTTGAATAATTGGTTATCTAGTTTCTTGAATAAATATCATTTACATTGATCAGCAAGTTGATGACTTGTTTGTGAGACTCTTTGTGTTATGATGTTGTTCTAAATGATCCCTAATCTCATATCGTAATGTAGGACAGTGATGATTTATAGATCAGCACATCTATCTGATTAATGATTATATTTCACAGATCATAGACATGGAGATGTCAAATCAGTGATGTGGACTTATGTTGGTGAACATGAAGTTGGATAGACCCACTTTGAGATACTACTGGGATTGTTATTTTAAAAGTGTCATCAGTTGTCATCTCAAATGGTGTACCTACAGAATCCTTAGACCTAAGATCGTCATTGATTCTAGAATGTGTAGTAGCACACTTAGGGGCTTGCAAACGCTATTCCGTAATAGGATGGTTATAAATGTTGCTTTCGGGTGTGTCACGAAATATGTCGTGGGATGTGAGCAGTTAAGATGAAATTTACCCCTCCCAAATAACGGGAGAGACATCTCTAGGCCTCTTGAGGTAGTCGGATTGGAAAGTGCATGGCCATGCCACTATGATCAAAGAGTTGATCACGATTGAATCCACTACTTGATCTAGCGAAGTGTCGAGCTGTCAACTAGGGTGGCACGAATCTTGTCTTGAGCTTGACTAATATCGTGTGGTAAATGGATTGGTGCATGAGTATATCAAGGTTCAGAAAATATGATTTTGACTTTGTATGTTTTTGGGGATCAATATGTGCTACTAGGTACCGCTATTGATCGATGATTCGGAAAGGGTTTCTGGGTAGCGACCGTTTGCATATGAACCTATCGGGTCGCACGCTTAAGGGGATTAAATTTTAAAGCTTGCAAGAATTAGCTCTTGTGCAAGTGGGAGATTGATGGAATTGTGCCCAAGAGAATTCTTGGGAACCGGAAGTTCTGGCTGAGGGTCGGAAGTTCCGGGTTCTGGAGCATCCGGAAGTTCCGGTTGGACCGAAAGTTCTGGGCCAGCCCCAGTTTTGGTTTCTGGAGGAGCCGGAAGTTCCAGGCTTACCTGGACAAACCGGAAGTTCCGGTTAGACCGGAAGTTTTGGGTTGAAATAAATTCGATACAGAAGGTTATTTTCGAAAGTTCTGGGTAGAACCGAAAGTTCCGTTCCAAGCGAATAGATTAGATCTGTTGGGCCTTAATACAGATTAAAGGCCCGTGACCGGGCACTATATAAAGAGAGGAGGGGCTAGCATGAAAAGTTGTTGTTGCTGCTGTTGCTCCTAGCTAAGAACCCTAGCCGTCACCTCTCTTCTCTCCTCGATTGCAAGTGTTGTGATCGATCTACCCAGATGTCGTGAGTGGTGCTAGCATGTCGACGTGAGGTGATCCTATCCCTGGACGTGTGGATACCGTGGAGGCACTGCTCAAATAGCAGTGCTCGTCTTCTTCGAGTAGAGATCGTCGGATCGCGTAATCTCCATCACCGGAACACCGACGAACGGACGGAGTTGAGCAAGGACGTGCTTCCCTAACATCTTCTTCCGCTGCACTAGCGCGTCTTACGTTAGAAGGTAACGATCCATAACCCCATTACATGCATGGTTCCTGAACTAACGGGGTAAATTTTTAAAATTAAGCGCTAGCGTAGCCTCCTCATAACTCAACACCCTAGGCATGTCGGAGGGCTTCCACACAAAGATATCCATATTGGAGCGCAGGAAGCTGACGAGCGTGATTTTCTATTTAGGGTCGAGCCCTGCCCCGATAGTCACGGTCTTTGTCGGCTCTGCGTTAGAGAGGACGATCTTCTTGGTGTTCGAGAGTGCGAGGGAGATCCCCGAAATGGTTGGTGCCTTGGCTAGAATTTCCTAGGCCTCAGGAGGATGCGCTCGGACTTGCCTGAGGGTTTCCTCCATTCGAGCCGATAAGTCGACAGCCTCGGCTAGGGCGAGACTGTCTTTCTCACATGCGCGAGAGGTACCGATGTTTCCCCGAACAATGATTACTCCACTAGGACCCGGCATCTTAAGCACCAAATACGGGTAGTGTCCAATGGCCACAAACTTGCTTATGGATGTCCTTCCAAGGATGGCGTGGAACGGGATGTCGTATTCCGCAACCTAAAAGATGATGTGCTCGGTCCGATAATTATCTCGAGAGCCGACCATGACTAGTAGAGTTATTTAGCCAAGTGGTACCGAGCTTTGCCCGGGTATAATACCATAGAACGGGAAGTTGTCCTCCTTTTGGAGGCTGTCAACTAAGATACCGAGATCGGTGAGGGACTAGCGAAAGAGGATGTTCATTCCACTCCCTCCGTCGATCAAGACCCGCCTCATGCATACTTTGAGCATTACTAGGTCGACAACCAGCGGCCAGCGCCCAGTCTTTGGGACATTTGTCCATTGATCATCTCGAGAGAAGGTGATCAGGACTTTCGACCACCGTAGCTGTTGGATTTCCTTAAACCCTGTGGCATTGATGTGTCGGTCCAGAATCTTTTGTTGTCGTTTAGTTTTGACTAACGTGGGACCTCTGGAAATGATATTCACCGTCTTGTGAGACTCTTGAAAATCGTTGTTGTCTTGAGGCCGACTATCTTTCCTCAGGGCATCATCATCATCTCGGTGTCTTTTCCTTGGCGGGGGTTACTGCGGGATTCTTTGGCGAGTACGTCTTGTAAAGAATAGCATTTGCGCATGGTATGCTTGCCCTTTGGATGAAACGGGCAAGGCTTGTCGAGTTTCTCCAACATGGCCTCGTCTTCCTGGGTCGTGAAGTGTAGGCAGCCGCCACAGTCCTCTCCGTCTTCCTTTTTCGCTCTTGCTTATCTCGAAAGGATCTCGGTCGATCGTCCTCTCATCGAGGGGATCGAGGACAGTCGTCCTTATTCCGATGAGATCGGTCTCCTGGCGGTATTCACTCATATTTTCCCTTTGAGCGGCTTTGCCATTGGGCTAGCCTTTCGGAAATAGAGACATTCCGGGTTATATTTTTTGGCTTCTTTCTCACGAGGGCCCTGTGCAACTCGGAAGAGTGGTGTAGGGCATCGACGAAGCAATTGATGATGTCCCGCTCGTCGATGTCCACGACCATAGTCTTTTTCTCCGAGAACCTTTGGATAAAGCTACGGAGTGTCTCATCCTCCTTTTGTCGTAGTCGTTGCAGGTCATAACGAGTCCTGGGTTTCTACCATGTTCCTTGATAATTGTCGATGAAAGCCGAATGGAGTTGCGCCCAAGAATCGATAGAGTTCCTAGATAAGCTCGAGAGTTAGTTGTGATGGAAATATGCCCAAGAGAATTCTGGAGGAATCGGAAGTTTTGGCTTGAGGCCAGAATTTTCATGTTCTGGAGCATCCGGAAGTTCCGGTGAGACCGGAAGTTTTGGGCCAGCCCCAGTTTCGGTTTTTGGAGGAACCAAAAGTTCTAGGCCTGCCTGAAAGTGTATTCTAGACTAACCGAAAGTTTCAGGTGTGTCCCAGAAATTCCAGGTCGAAATAAATTCGATACAGAATGTTATTTTCGGAAGTTCCGGTTGGACCAGAAGTTCTGGGTCCAGACGAAAAGATTAGATCTGTTGGGCTGTAATATTGATTAAAGACCCATGAGAGGACACTATATAAGGAGAGGAGGGGCTAGGACGAAAGGGCTGCTGCTGGCTGTTGGTTCGACCTAACTCTAGCCGCCACCTTTCCTAGCTACACTGGTTGTGGCCGTCTCTCCCCTAACCTCCCGCGCGGTACTAGCATACCGGCTTAAGGTGATTCTGTCCCTGTATGTGTAAATACCGTAGAGGCATCGCTGCTACTATAGTGCTGATCTTCCCGTGGAGATCGTCGGACTACGTCGTCTTTATCGCCAACGAACGGATGGAGCTGAGCGGAGCCGATCGAGGACGCGCTTCATCAACTCTACTTTCGCTGCCCTAGCGCGTCTCGCGGCTAGAGGTAACGATCTATGATCTCATTACACGCATGGTTTCTAGGCAAACGGAGTAATTTTTTTGAATTTAATGCTAGCGTAGCCTCTCCATAACCCAACAAGTTGTTGGTGGACGAGGAGAGCATGACCGGAAGGTAGTTAGCCATGACCCCTTCGTCCCCGCCTGCCGCACGAACGGCGGTGTAGTAGAGTTGTAGCCACTGCGAGGGATCCATTTTACCGTCATACGGTTCGATTCCCGTTGGGCGGAAGGACTTTGGCCATCTGAATGCGGGGAAGCCACCGTGGTCGTCTCGACTTCTGCTTCTTCTGCGATTGCGGGGGTTGCGACCTTCAGTCGAATCGTCGTGATCGGCGCTGCTGCCGATACTGCTGTGGCTATTTTTGGGGTTGCCTCGATCGTTGGTCTGCCTGTGGATCTCGGAGCACAACCTGTTCCGTCTCCACAGGGGTAGCGGTAGTAAGTGGTCGCTGCGTGGGCTGTCAACGGGCGGGTTTTGGCTGCGTGATGGTTGGTATCGGTCCTGACCATCGCCCTCCTTGTCTTCTAGGGGAGGAGTCGGTGGTTAGGTCAGAGCCAAAACCAGGGTGTTGATCTGAGTTGCTATCATCTAAGCTAGCGCTTTCGCTCGTCGTAGCTCCTGAGTCTCGGGAAGAGAGCTGAGAGCTCTCTCAATGGCCACCAGGTTGGCGGTCGGGGTTTTGAAGACTTTCTCTCCGCCGAACTCTAGGGTGAATTCATCTTCAAGGTTTTGGCAGACCCCATTGTCTTGTTCAACCTGATTACCTTCGGCGCGACGCTGCCTCTCGCTACTAGTGGTAGATAGCGCCTCCTCGGACATCATTATAAGATTGGTCGGGAGCCACCGATTATCTTCAAATTTGTTGAGCCGCCCGACATCCGTCCATCGACACCGAACTGTCCGACCTTTCTTACCGGAGAAGATGATGTAGTGCTCAGGGCCAGCCGGATCCCGAAGATGACCCGGCTGTCCGCCTTGCCTATCCGTCCGTCTTGTCAAAGGGCTTGATAAGACAAGCCGTCCCGTTGGATCCTTGACAAATATCAGGCTCCCGAATACGAAGATGGAGCCAGCGGAGACGAGAAAATCCTAAGGAGGTGCTATCGGATCCTGGTGAAAGCGACATGATCCCCTACCTAGCACGCCAACTGTCGGTGAATCACCGAGCGGCCCACCCAAGAGGGTACCCGAGGTGGTGATTAGATGTGTGTAAGGAAAGCGCAGCGCTTTCGAACCTGATGGTCGACTCTAGAACACAAGAGCCAAGGTTTATACTGGTTCAGGCCTCCCAGAGGATAATAGCCATACGTCTAGTGTTTTGGTGTATACTATGATGATGGATCTTATAATACGATGTAATCAAGCTATGGAGGCTTGAAGTGTCGAAAGTAAGAAAAATATGGTGGAGATAGATGACTAGATATTGTGAATATTGGATTAGATGTCTCTGGGGGATTCTCGCATTCTTTATATACTCAGGAGGTGAGCCAAACAACCCAGGACTCTATCCCAAGTAGAACTTGGATTGCCTACCAAACTCGGGTACTAAATCCCTAATTACAAGGATTCTAATACAAATAAATCTCTTGATATCATATCCAGAGCTTAACTATCC
>KE373057.1:960769-978135 GCA_000418225.1 Zizania latifolia
TACAGCAGTAAAACATAATATGTTGGGTTATGGGGAGGCTACGCTAGCGCTTAATTTCAAAAATTTACCCCGTTAGCCCAGGAACCATGCGTGTAATGGGATCATGAATCGTTACCTCGAACCATGAGACGCGCTCGGGCAGCGAAAGTAGAGTCGATGAAGCGCATCCTCGATCAGCCTCTCCTGGCTCCGTCAGTTTGTCTGTAGCGAAGTCGACGTAGCCCAGCGATCTCCACGGGAGAAGATCAGCACTGATGTAGCAGCGGTGCCTCTACTGTATCCATACGTACAGGGATGGAATCAACTCTCGCTGGTATGCTAGTACCGTGCGGGAGATTAGGGGAGAGATCGCTACAACTAGTGTAGCTAGGAGAGAGGTGACGGCTAGGGTTTGGTCAAACCAGCATCAAGCAGCAACCTTTTCGTGCTAGCCCCTCCTCTCTTTATATAGTGCCCTGTCATGGGCCTTTAATCTGTATTAAAGCCCAACAGATCTAATCTGTTTGCCTGGACCGAAACTTTTGGTTCTAACCGGAACTTCTGAAAATAACCTTCCGTACTGATTTTATTTTGACTCGGAACTTTCGGTCTAACCGGAACTTCCGGTTCATCCAGGCAGCCCAAAACTTCCGGTCTAACCGGAACTTCTGGCTCCTCTAGAAACCGAAATTGGGGCTGGCCCGGAACTTCTGGTCTAACAAAAACTTCTGGATGCTCCAGAACCCAGAACTTCCGGTTCCCCCAGAATTCTCTTAGGTACAATTCCATCAATCTCCCACTTGCACAAGAGCCAATTCTTGCAAGCTTTAAAATCTAATCCCCTTAAGCATGCGATCCGATAGGTTCATATGCAAATAGCCGCTACCCAGAAACACTTTCTGAGCCGATCAATAGCGGTACCTAGCAGCACATATTGATCCTCGAAAGCATACAAAGTCAAAATCATACTTTCTGAACCTTGATATACTTACGCACTAATCCCTTTATCACACGACATCAGTCAAGCTCAAGGCGAGATTCATGCCACCCTTGTTGATAGCTCGACACTTCACTCGATCAAGTAGTGGATTCAATCATAATCAACTCTTTGATCATAGTGACATGGCCATGCACTTTCCAATCCGACTACCTCAAGGGGCCCAGAGACGTCTCTCCTGTTATGTAGGAGGGGTAAATACCATCTTGACCGCTCACATCCCACGACATGTTTCGTGACATACCCAAAAGCAACCTTTATAACCACCCTATTACGAAATAGCGTTTGGAAGCCCCTAAGTGTGATACTACACATTCTGGAATCAATGACGATCTCAGGTCTAAGGATTCTGCAGGTATACCATTTGAGATGACAACTGATGGCACATTTAAAATAACAATCTCAGCAGTATCTCAAAGTGGGTCTATCCAACTCCATGTTCACCAACATGAGTCCACATCACTGATTTGACATCTCCATGTCTATGATCTGTGAAACATGATCATTAATCAGACAGATATGCTAATCTATAAATCATCACTGTCCCATATGACGATATGAGATTAGGGATCATTTAGAACAATATCGTAACACAGAGAGTTTCACAAACAAGTCACGCACTTATTGATCAATGTAAAAGATATTTATTCAAGGAACAAGATAACCAATTATCCAAATGTACACCAGCATAGACAAAACACTCTCTCACATACACTGGACTCACTCACGTAAGTATTTAATACCCATAGAGCTCAAGTGTGCCTCATGCTTGGGCTGTGAGAGAGGCTTCGTCAGCGGATCGGCTATATTCAAATCCGTGTGCACCTTGCATATCTTCACATCACCTCTATCTATAATCTCACGGATCAGGTGATAGCGCCGCAGTATGTGCTTGGATTTTTGGTGCGACCTAGGCTCCTTAGCTTACGCAATGGCATCACTATTATCACAATAGAAGTCCATTGGACTGGATTGGACGCACTAGGGCAACACCCAGCTCAGAAACAAATTTTCTGATCCAAACTGCCTCCTTTGCAGCTTCAGAAGCTGCAATATACTCGGTGTCTGTTGTTGAATCTGTAACCATTTCTTGCTTGGAACTCTTCCAACTCACTGCGCCTCCATTGAGGTAGAACACAAATCCAGACTGCGATAGTGAATCGTCCTTGTCAGTTTGGAAGCTAGCATCGGTGTAACCATTTACAACGAGCTCCTCCTCACCTCCATAGACCAGGAACATATCCTCAATTCTTCTCAAGTACTTAAGGATACTTTTTACAACCGCCTAGTGACTTTCACCCGGGTTTGACTAATATCTGCTCGTAATATTTAGAGCATAAGAAACATCTGGCGTGTACAAAACATGGCACACATGATGGATCCGATTGCGGAGGCATACGGGATCGCACTCATCTTCTCCAGCTCATCGGGTGTTGAAGGACATTGATTCTTGCTGAGAGAAATACCATATGACATTGGCAGGAAACCTTTCTTAATCTAATGAACCGTTTCAATACCTTGTCAATGTACATGCTTTGGCTTAATCTAATTAGCCTTCTCGACCTATCTCTATAGATCTTTATGCCTAAATTGTATGCTGACTCTCTAAGATCTTTCATTAAGAAATTTTTTTCTCAACGAAGACTTGACAGCATCTAGCATAGGAATATCATTTCCGACCAACAATATATCATCTACATATAAGACCAGAAACACAAGTGAGCTTCCACTAGCCTTCTTGTAAATATAAGGCCCTTCTTCGTTCTTGATGAAGGCAAACCCTTTGACTATCTCATCAAAACGAAGGTTCCAACTCTGAGAAGTCTGCTTCAGCCCATAAATGGACCTTTGCAGCTTGCAAACTTTCTCAGCATTCTCTGTATCATCAAGACCTTTAGACTGTGTCATGTACACATTCTCACTTAGGTTTCTATTAAGGAAAGCCGTCTTGACATCTATTTGCCATATTTCATAGTCATAAAATACGGTAATTGCTAGGATGATCCGGATAGACTTTAGCATAGCGACGGGCAAAAACGTCTCATCATAATCAACACCTTGAATCTGCCTGAAACCTTTCGCCACCAATCGTGCTTTATAGATATGAACATTTTCATCAACGTCTATCTTTTTCTTAAAAATCCATTTATACTCGATAGTTTTTACACCATCAGGTGGATCGACCAAGTTCTAAACTTGATTCTCTCGCATGGATTCTAACTCAGATCTTATGGCTCAAGCCATTTCTCAGACTCTGGTCCCATCAACGCTTTCGAATAGGTTATAGGTTCATCATTGTCCAACAATAATATTTATGGAATTGTGTCCAAGAGAATTCTGGGGGAACCAGAAGTTCTGGCTGAGGGCTGAAAGTTCCAGGTTCTAGAGCATCCGGAAGTTCCGGTTAGACCGAAAGTTCCGGGGTAAACCCAGTTTTGGTTTTCTGGAGGAGCCGGATGTTTTGGTTGGACCAGAAGTTCCGGGCCTGCCTAGACGAACCGGAAGTTTCGGTTAGACCAGAAGTTCCGGGTCGAAATAAATTCGATACAGAAGGTTATTTTTGGAAGTTCCGGTTAGAACCGAAAGTACTGGTCCAGTCGAACAGAATAGATCTGTTAGGTTTTAATACAAATTAAAGACTCATGATAGGGCACTATATAAAGAGAGATGGGGCAAACACGAAAAGGTTGCTGGTTGTTGTTGCCATTGCTGCTATTGCTCCTGGTTTAGAGCCCTAGCCGTCATCTCTTTTCTTTTCTCGATTGCAAACTGTTGTGATCAATCTCCCTGAATCTCACGGGTGGTGCTAGCACGCTGGCGCGAGGTGATTCTATTCCCGGACGTGTGAATACCGTGGAGGCACTACTCCAATAGTGGTGCTCGTCATCTTCTTCCCGTTGAGATCATCTGATCGTAGGATCACGTCGTCTTCATCGCCGGATCGTCGACAAATGAACGGAGTCAGGAGGAGTAGCTCGAGGACGCGCTTCATCGACTCTACTTTCACTGCTCGAGCGCGTCTCGAGATTCAAGGTAACGATCCATGATCCCATTACACGCATGGTTCCTGGGCTAACGAGGTAAAATTTTGAAATTAAGCGCTAGCGTAGCCTCCCCATAACCCAACAAATATGTCGCGCTGCCCAGTGGTTAAAAACACAAACCGCTCGGGTGCACGACTCAACCTCTCCGACCGACGTGGGGCTGGTGTCTCGACAACAGGCTCTGCAACATCTTGCATGTCGACTTGCGGTTCAGTAAGAGCTGAAACACTTTTTAGTGGTTCTCGAACCTCTTCGAGTTACATCGTGCTCCCACTAACCCCTTTCAAGAGAAACTCTTTCTCAAGAAAGACACTATTCCGGACGATAAACACTTTGTCTTCTTTCCGGTTATAAAAGTAATATCATTTGGTTTCCCTAAGATACCCCACAAAGAAGCATTTATTAAATTTAGGAGTGAGCTTATCAGACGTCAAACGCTTTACATAGGCCTCACAACCCTATATCTTTAGAAAAGACAGCCCGGGACGCTTTCCAGTCCATATCTCATATGGTGTCCTCTCTACAGATTTGGATGGAACTCTGTTTAGTGTGAAAACAGCAGTTTCTAAAGCGAATCCCCAGAAAGATAATGAAAGATCAGTTTGACTCATCATCGACCGGACCATGTCTAACAAGGTTCGGTTTCTCTGCTCGGACACCCCATTCTATTGGGGCATGCCAGGCGGAGTCAGCTGTGGAACAATTCCATGCTGCTTTAGATGATCAATAAACTCATGACTTAAATATTCACCTCCACGATCCGATCGTAGAAATTTAATTGTCTTGTATGTATGATTTTGTACCTCATTCTAGAACTCCTTGAACTTTTCAAAGGATTCCGACTTCTGCCTCATTAGGCAGATGTAACCAAATCTACTAAAGTCGTCGGTAAAAGTTATGAAGTACTGAAAATCACCTCTGGCTGTAGAACTCATTGGTCCACATACATCAATATGTATAATGGCCAATAGCTCGTTTGCCCTCTAACTTTGACCAGTGAAAGGTTCCTTAGTCATCTTGCCAAGTAAACAAGACTCACATGTGTCAAACGATTTAAAATCAAATGACTCTAAAATCCCATCTCTATAGAGCTTCTGCATGCGCTTCTCGTTTATATGACCCAAACGACAATGCCAGACATAGGTATGATTCAAATCATTGAGTCGAGATTTCTTCATATTAATGTTATTGACATGTGTATCCTTAAGATTCAGATTATATAAGCCATTCAACAATGGACAAACACCATAGAGCATACCATTCGAAAATATCGAACAACACTTGTTCTTTATTACGAATTCAAAATCGTCTTCCTCTAAACATGATGAAGAGATAATATTTCTGCCTAAGACGAGAATAAAATAACAATTATTCAGTTCCAAAACTAATCCTGAGGGTAGCGACAAAGAATAAACACCAACGGCCAACATAACAACTTTTGCACCATTGCCGACGCGAACATCCAATTCGCCTCTTACGCACTTCCTAGTCCTTTTCAGCCCCTGCAACGATTTACAAGTGTGAATCATTGATCCGGTATCAAATACCCATGAATCACTTGGATGAGTAGCAAGATTAATTTCAATAACATTTATACTTGAAGCGGAAGTCACACTTTCCTTCTTTTTCTTTTGTTCTTCCAGGTACAACTTGCAATTCCTCCGCCAATGACCAGGCTTATGGCAGCGGTGGCAAGTGTCTGAGTTAGCAGGGCCCAGCTTAGACTTTCCAGTCGAATTAAACTTACAGCTCGAGATCGTATCTGGAGCTTTAGCCTTTCCCTTACATTTACTCTTCTTACTTTCCTTTTGAACCATCATCACATGACTAGAATTTTTCTTAAGGCTTTCCTCAGCTGTCTTAAGCATCCCATGCAATTCAGCCAAGGTTTTCTTCATACCATTCATATAAAAATTCATAATAAACGGCTCGAAGCTCGTAGGGAGAGACTGAAGAATCACATCTGTGACCAAATCATTATCAAGTTTGGATCCGAGTTTTTCCAGGTTCTCAACGTAACCAATCATCTTGATCATATAAGGACTCACTGGACTACCCTTCGCCAACCTGCACGCAAACAAGAACTTTGAGACATTATACCTCTTAGTCCGTGCTTGGTTCTCAAACATGCCTTTGAGTCCCACGATCATATCGTAGGCATCTCTGTCCTCATATTACTTCTGAAGCTCAGAGGACATGCAGGCAAGCATGAGACAGCTGACATCAACTGAATCACTGGCGTGTTTCTCATAAGCCTGCCTTTCAGCAAGTGGTGTATCATCCATTGGTTCATCAGGGTGGGGTTCCTCCAGAACATAGTCCTTTTTCTCCTGCTTGAGAACAATTCTCAAGTTTCTGTACCAGTCAATAAAATTTGTTCCAGATAATTTCTCCCTTTCAAGGATAAATCACAGATTAAAATAAAAGTGTTCTTTGCAGTAGGTGCCATGATCTACAACAAAAATGTAAGGTTTAGCACTATACTATGTTAATCTTCTATCAAATAAAAGATGTACCACAATATGTAAAATGATCGCTTTCCCTCTAACGACACATTGTGGAACAAGATCCGTATTCAACTAACTCCTAGTGAACTTTGGCATCACTGCTAGAAGATTAGTGACATAGGTAAGCAACACTTGCTAATCACATCCTATGTGACTCTTGTTCGTTGGGGCAGCATCCAATGGCCGACTCCTAACTCCATGCCCTAAAGTCCAAAACTGTTTTGATAGCTTTATTAAGCAAACCAATACTATGCATGTGGTTGTCTGATATCCACCCTAACTGATCAAGATAAAAGACAGCACCCTGCTTTGACAGACCCACCATCGATGATCGAGAACCTTAGTAGGTGCAGCTATTGGAAATAGCATCAATACTTAATTTTCTGAGGGAAGCTATTCTAACATGGTAACAATGCCTACCGCACACGAAACATGAAAGAATAGTATGACAGGAACATAAGTAAATATCATAGGCAATCATATTAACTGTGACATAATATGGTCCTCTCGCATGATGATCTCCATCTCCATGGTTCCTGTCATTCGGATCATCACGCTTCAGGTCTCCATGAACTGGTATCAATTTATTACATCTAATAGCACTATACTAATTACATGAACAGAAGCATCACACGTCGACGCGTAGGTCGTACAACATTTGAACAGTCTTGGGTTGTAATCAACCATGACACGCAGGCCGTGTTATTACATTCATGTATCTCATACATTTGTAAGGCCATACCAGTCACAATATTCCCTGCAAAAACGAGTTAGGCGGAATCTAGCGTGACCGAAAAACACACCCAGAACATCCGGCTCAGAGGCCCAAAACTTCCGGTCCAAGGGCCCAGAACTTCCGACTTAGGGCCGGAACTTCCGAAATTAACCTTCTGACTTGGATTTATTTTGGCCCAGAACTTCCGGGTCACACTCGGAACTTCCGAAAATAACCTTCTGACTCGGAATTTATTTCTGTCTGAAACTTCCGGTCCAACCGGAACTTCCAAAAATAACATTCTGTTTCGAAAATTATTTCGTCCCGGAACTTCTAAAAATCCGACGACAAAAACAATAGATCCAATCTATTTCCATCACATATCACCTATATGTGATCGATCCAGATCGAACACTACGTATGTAGGCTCTGATACCACTGTTGGATTATGGGGTGGCTACGTTAGCGCTTAATTTCAAAAATTTATCCTGTTAGCCCAGGAACCATGCGTGTAATGGGATCATGGATCGTTACCTCAAACCATGAGACGCGCTCGGGCATCGAAAGTAGAGTCGATGAAGCGCGTCCTCGATCGGCCTCTCCTGGCTCCGTCAGTTCGTCTGCGGCGATTGGCAAAGTCGACGTAGCCCAGCGATCTCCACGGGAAAAGATCAGCATCGATGTAGCAGCGGTGCCTCTACGGTATCCACATGTATAGGGACAGAATCACCTCTTGCTAGTATGCTAGTACCGTGCGAGAGATTAGGGGAGAGATCGCTACAACCGGTGTAGCTAGGAGAGAGGTGACGGCTAGGGTTTGGTCAAACCAGCATCAAGCAGCAGCCTTTTCGTGCTAGCCCCTCCTCTCTTTATATAGTGCCCTGTCACGGGCCTTTAATCTGCATTAAAGCCCAACAGATCTAATCTGTTTGCCTAGACCGGAACTTTCGGTTCTAACCGAAACTTCTAAAAATAACCTTCTGTACCAAATTTATTTCGACCCAGAACTTCCGGTCTAACCAGAACTTTTGGTTCGTCCAGGTAGGCCCGAAACTTCCGGCTCTTCCAGAAACCAAAACTAAGGCTGGCCCGAAACTTCTGGTCTAACCGAAACTTCCGGATGCTCCAGAACCCAGAACTTCTGGCCCTAGGCCAGAACTTCCAGTTCCCCCAGAATTCTCTTAGGCACAATTCCATCATAATATGCATATCCCTCTTGAAGTAAGAGATCTAAACGATCCACTTGATCATCATAAATGTTGGCTGCCATCTTTGTACCTTATTCAAAATAGATAAAGTTGGACACCATAGTATTACCACATTATAACTAAACATAAACCAAGGCTGAAAAGATATGTGCAAAATATTACCTGCTCATCCAATAAAACCAAGGTTTGCCTCTTTCAACCAGGTGCAAATCTCTCGACATGATACTTATAGTATACTCGAACACCTAAACTCCACTTGGTTAAAGAATGATCATCGTTGAAGGTTGGAACATGTGGTGCTTCAACTCTCTTGCGCTTCAATGGCCTCATACTGAATTAAAATAGACAACGGTTAAAATAGAGCTAGCAGATAGAAACTATTATTGTCATATGTACATTCTATACATTTGTACAAGTCATTTGAGAAAAAAGTTGCACGGGTGTTTAGGTGTAGTTTATTACGTGTTCAGCAAGAAAAAATCTCAAGAAAAAGAAAATTTTATTTAGATAATGGAAAAAAATCCTTAGCACAAGAGAAATGGAGAGTGTGGGAAATAGCCTTGTTGAGCTATATCTAGGACCAAACAGTATCATCTTTGTAGCTTTGCACAAGAATCTCTTATCTGCTAATGATGCAGAGCAAGGAAACATGTAATATCAGGAATCACGTGTTATTTCTTTTAGGATTTTGCGTATACTCCTAATATAAAGTGCAGTGTAGGCAGGGAGAAATCCAATCTTTGAACTAAACCACAATTTATTTTTACATTTGGAGTATAGTAAAGGTGAGTAAATGAAGAGGTAAAAAAGTATAGAGAACTAACAAGTATAGATCATAAGACGATAGAAGAGGAACACAACTAAAACAGCTCAACCAAGAACAAGGCAAGAGAGAGAATGATGAGAGAAAAAAACAAAGCAAGAAGATAACAAGTTTTTGAGTGCACCATGCTTACTTGTTTGCTAGATAAAACATGAACATTTTTTAAAAGACATCATATGAAAACCTCAAGTTCCATAAATTACTGTAATTATTGCTATTGTTTATATATTGAAGTTACATTCCTGTCAGTAGCTAACATGTATAACAGGTTCATGCCCAGAATTATTGCTTAAAGAAAAATAAGCATGAAGTCTAATTGAAGACTCAAATATAAACATGAAGTTTAAAAACTCAACTATGAATATAATGCTGCAAGCTTTTCTGTTGCAAGAGCAGAACAAATAGAACTTCCTAAATTATGAAAGCTATAGCTTTTCTGCATATCAAATCTGTACATAAAGAAAAATTGCAATTGACTCATACCTGATAGAGAAGTATATTGATCTGATAACAACCATGGAGCAAGACATACATAATGTTTATTTATAGCTGCAACCACACAAATATTGGACGCCAAAAGTTTTAACCTCCGCACCTCTTCTCCCATATTGGTGCTAGATGAAAAAAATCAATCTCTAGATACAACTCCTGCTCTAATCTTCAAATAATTTTGTGCTCAGAGAGAGATATGCATCTACGGGAAATGGAGCACTAGATTGTGTGCATCTCCATCAAGAGGGGGAGGGAGATCTGCTGCATGATTTAGTAGATCGATTTGCTACACACCGGGAGAGAGAGAAGAGATGCATGATCTACTGCAAAATCGATCTTGAAAGCTCATCTGGCGATTTTACAGATGGAGACAGATGCATGAGAGAGATCAAGTGGGACTATTGCAGCACGTTGGAGAAGATGGGGAAATATCCTAGGGAAGGAGTGGCAGCATGTGAAGAGACGATGACATCGTTGCTTACAAGATGGAGTCGACGTAGGAGGCCGACGAACTCGCGAGGAGACGAGAGAGGGCGATGATACTCACTGGAGAGAAGCTTCTAGATCTAGAAGAGAGAATAGAAGCTCAGGCTAAGGCAAAGAGAAGGTGTGGGTAGAGAGGAGTGAGGAGGAAGACCGTTCATGTGCTCACCGGCGATGATGCGGAGGAAGCAACAGGATGTCGCCGTCGACGCTGCTCGCGGGATGGACAATGGTGCTGCAGGGGTGCTCACCGGTGACGATGCGGTGGAAGCAATAGTATGACGGCAACGGCGCTGCGCAGGTGCTCACCGACGATGATGCAGAGGAAGCAATAGTACGACGGTGGTGACGCTGTGCGGGTGCTCACCGGCGATGATGTGGAGGAAGCAACATGGACGTCGGTGGTGTCGTTGCTTGTGGCGAGATAGAGACCAACGCTATACGGCACATGCGGCAAGCGAATGCATGAGGAGGCTGAGGGGTGGAGACAGGCCAAAGAACGTCTATGCTGATTTCAAAAATAGAATAGATTTTACTAACAATGAGATCCCACATGTCAATGAGAAAGATTATAGTAATGACGAATTTACTACCACTATCACTAACTATTTTTAAAATAGTATAGATATAGATGCTGGCAATGCATCATATATTTGCTCTCCATGGTTCTAAATGCTAGTTTCTCATTACTGGCTTATTCATTCTCAGTCTGATTGAGTCACTACATGTGATTTAAGTCATCTAAACCGAGCATGAAGGCCTAGGTGGACAACTAGAACCGTGAGGAAAGCATAGGCAAAACGGTAAAATTGTATCATTTTGTCACGCGTAATGCTGATATGACAAGTGAGGTGAGATGACACTTATAGGCTGTAAGATAATAAAAAATAGGTAACCTCGTATTAAGAGTGAAAAAAAATTAATTATAACAGAAATTTTTAGAGTGACAAATAGTTAAATTTTCTGTTACAGGAACCCTATTAGCTGCCATGTCTCCACTTTGGATGGGCCTAATACTCCTTGTAGCCGGCCCATGCGAGGAAACCGAGTAGCTTAGCCGAAACCCTAGCGATCCGGCGAGATCGCGAGCGGCAGCGATGAGCGCGGGGGCGGGCGGGCTGCGGCAGCTGCTGGCGGCGGCGGTGACGAAGGGGGTGGCGGAGGCGCGGGCGGCGATCTTCGGGCACGTGCTGAACCCGTCGGGGAAGCGCGCGGCGACGAAGCTGCTGCGGAAGAAGTTGGTCGGCGAGCATCTCGCGCAGTGGTACCCCTACGACATCAAGCGCGACGACCCGCTCGTCATGGCGCGCGAGGAGAAGGAGTAAGTGCTCCCTATGCCTCCTCCAGTGAGTAATCGCTCGCGCGTGGCTGTGCTTGGGCTTGGGTCGCTGGCTGGCTGTGCTCGCCATGTGTTCGTCCTTATGCCTCAGAGCCAGAGAGTGGGAGGTGTTCGTCCATATGCCTCAGAGCCAGAGAGTGGGAGGTGTTCGTCTATATGCCTCAGAGCCAGAGGGTGGGAGGTGTTCGTTGATATGCCTCAGAGCCGCACGGGAGTAGCTAGAACCGCTCCTCTGGTGTGGGTAGTATCTGTGCTGTGCGCTTGCAGACTGTGTGTTGATATGCCTGAGCGAAGTGGCTTTCGCCGGCTTGTGCCCGAGACTCCGAGAGAGGTGTTTGTCGATGTGGCTGCACCGTGCAGTCACAGTAGGTTTACTACTAGCTCGGTGGATGATCCTTCGGTAGTACATTGTAATTGTGGCATCGATAAATAGGTGAGTTTTTGGTAGAACCTTGTAATTGTGGTATCGTCGATAAATAGGTGAGTTTTGGATCCATTGGGTTTGAAATAAGTACTATTCTCCCTGCGCTTGCCATTGTTCTTTGTTCACTGCCAATATTCTTGGCTGATTTTGATGGCTTCGTAGCCTCAATTCTTAGTCTTGAAGGGCAAGTTTAAGGCCTTAAGCATGTTGCAGTAATGAGCATGATTGTTTATCTCTTTATGCATATGTATGCCTTATTTATGTGAAGTGTGATTTTTGCAAGAAGTCCTAACTAGTTTCCTCATCATATAATGGATGTCTGATCTGTGCCTGTCGTGACTTTGTCATTGGTTTGCCCTAGTGATAATCATATATGCATGTTGTGCGTACATGAAGGCCTGAAGTAATTGTAGAGTCAGTTGCATGCGTGGATATTCAACCTTAGCAGATGTACTAAGAAGTCGAAAAGTAGTTGTATTTCTTTCCATCCGGCATTTGAATGGCCACACTCATCTGGAATGACTATTGATTTACGTTCTCTGTTCCTAGCCATGAAATATCCATGGTTTGTCAAGTCTTTATTGACAGTTAACTCAGTATTGATGAAGGGCAGATAGTCGAATTCTGGACAGATTCAATGATACTGGTTGCTTTGGTGCTTCTTTTTACAATTGGATTCATTAGTCATAGCCTACCCCAACTTGCTTGTGATTGAAAAGTTTTGTTGTTGTTGTTGTTGTTGTTGTTATTCATTAGTTGCTATGTAATGCCTTGAACTACCACACGCATGACATAATACCATCGAAGCTTGAGTTAGACTTGCTCAATTTAGACCCAGATTCCCTGAAATGTAGTACTGTTATAAATCGCAATATTGATACACAATCTCTGCCACTTTAGTGTTGTACTGCCAGTATGTGGGATGTCTGTCTATTCGTGCAAGTTTCGGAGGATTATTCTTGACACTCTCTGTTTTTAAGTGTACGGCTAAACTAACAATATCACATCTCTCGTATGTAGGCGTTTGGCGAAGCTGGAAATGCGTAAGCGTCGTGGAAAGGGTCCTCCAAAGAAGGGCCAGGGAAGGCGTGCGGTCAAGAGAAGCAAATAGTTGCATTCCTTCTGCATTCTTCTGTTACTGGCGTCCATCTTGAAATGTTTCTTTTGTTCGGCAGTGCACGCTTTGTAGTAAGGTCAATCAAGTTCCATTTCACAACTGGTATGGCAATGGATTTGCTTTTCCTCGTTCGGTCTATCTTACAAATCATGTATTTGTGCTGCCGCGTGAATGCAAGATACACAGGAACGCTCATGATCTTTCATTGATGGCTGTGCTGACATAGATTTACCTTTGGCTCAAAAGATTGCATCCGAGTATACTTGATTACTATCGCGGCAACCCGTCCGCCAGAGGCGGCGTCACGGTGGCCGCCGGCCTGACCCTCCTCCGCATGGCGAGCATGGTCATGCCGTGTGCTGCCGCCCATCCACGTGTCGTCGCGGAGCGACTGGTGCACCTCCACCGGTGGTGGTGCTGCCGACGACTGGTGCACCTCTACCGGCGGTGGTGCTGCCGACGACAATCTTGCAGCCTTCGTCGTCTTCCACGGCGGCTGAATCTTCGGCGCAGCCATTGCCACCACCGCGCTCTCGCTCCCTCTCCGATCAATGCAAATCAATGCCACGTTCTGCCGTTCTAGCCGGCTGCACGTCGAGAACCCTGGGGTATATGTAGGCAGCTGCCTGCTTGCTCGCTGCCTCGCTGAAATGTCCGAATCGGAGTCGGATTGGACGGTCGTAGTAGACGCGCTAGCTAGATCACTACCGACTCGACGAGGTATCACTACGAGAACGGCGAATGGCAGCTGCAAGCAAGGCTGTGGTACATCTAACCTCTCTTCTCCAAAGTGTCGTTTGCTCCCTTCCTCCTGGGCGGAGACATGCCTGTGTCTGTTGGAGCTTAAACCCTAGGTATAGAGCCTTGCTTCCATTATTTTTTTTATGAAATACTATGAAATTTTTAAAAAATTAAATGTGACCGCGGCAGCAAGGAGAGATGGTGCGGTCTAGGGGCCGAATCACGAGTGGGGTAGCTTGGGCTCAAGCCCGCTCTTAAAAAAAATAATTGACTTGCATATATTTCTAAAATATATAAAGGTTTTAGAGTCTAACCTCAGGTTGCGCCTTAGTAGGTTGAGCACGACAGCGTCCTGAGTCAGGTGCGGAGCGATGCTATCCATTAGATCCGATTGGATGACTAGGAATTTTTTTTGTTAATAAAATCGACTCTCGGCCAAACCTCAACCCTAAACTCCTATTCTGATTCCCTTCTCTCTCAATCATATTCTCTTCTCCTGACTTCGCGTGATCCTGAGTTGCTAGTGGATTGTTGTGGTGGCGGTCCGACGGAGCACGTGTGTGCTGATGGAGGCACGCGCACGGAACTTGATGCAAGCAACACACATCTAGAAGCCACTGCCAAACCAAAACTATCGTGTGGGAGGAGGGCTAAAAACGTGGTGGCACATCGAAGCGTGGCGGCATGCCGATGCTAGGCACGAGTGATGACGACACTGCTTCCTGGCAACGACGACAGCAAGACGAGCCAACGCCCTCGTCCAGCGGCCAACGACGAGCTCCAAGTAGGATAAAAAAAATTAACCCCATCCGGTAGTTCATCCCTTTAAGACTTAGTGATTTAGGATCAGCTTAACTTTTCATATTCTTCATCTACTGTTGCTGCTCTAGACTAAAGTATCTCTAATGCGTATGGAGAGCCTATCACACATGAGCATGGACACGAAAACTCAAAACAAAATTAATTCGCTCCTAAGTACTTTCTGTTATGATATCAGTGAGGACAGTATACTACCTAATAGTTGTAACTTGCTTATGTTTAAGTTTGAGAGAATTGAATCGTTGGAGATTGGAAGATAAGAGGAGTTTATTGGCCCAACGACATGTTTATTGGCGGTGTCTGGGTCAAGAAGAGCTTTATTTCAAGGTCCTACACAAATTCAAGTCGTCCCTTATCAGAAAACACTAGTAGATTCGAAACTAGCTCAGACTCAATTCGGACTCGGTTTGACAACTAGAGCAGTCCAAAGTAATTCGGCTATAACTTCTTCATACGGACTCGGGTTTAGATGTTTCAATATTTGTTGGAAAGATCACGTCGAGCCCAATCCAGATTATACTTAGGGTCCACCAGATTCAAAGAGATCAAGCCACAATGACCAAAACAAATATTAGCCCGTAATTTATAGTTTCTAGATTGAGTCATAGTCTGTTTTTAAGTGTTATGTTATATATATATATATATATAAGGTCTAGCTCGACCAAACAAGGAGAACCACGTTTATTCAGATACAAATTATGTTCTTCTCCTAGGGTTTGTGCCACTGCCGCCAAACTAGAGAGAAAAATTAGGAGTTTTACCACATATTGTTCTTGCTTTTCCTTCTAGAAATTGAGGGTTCAATAGATCTACTTTTACGTGGTAAAGTGGATCAATCTACTAGAGTATGTAGTCTTGTGAATTCGAGGTGAAAAATGCGTTGCACGGGTAGCGTGTTGTTCATCAAATTCCTGAGATTGCTATCTCTCGATTCTATGTCGAGAAGGTCGGGCTTCCTTCGTATCATTTAGGTGTTCTGATTTAGGGATTTAGGACAAGTTATTAAATTTAGATAGTTTTAGTCTTTAATTTAAGCTTTAGGTTTGGATTAAAGCCCTAGGTTTGAAGGGATCCTGCTCCGCCACAAGTGCGGCTGGAGGAGGCCGCAGCTAGGGCTGGAAAATTGGCTCAGGCTCGCGAGCCAGCTCAAGGCTCGGCTCGGCTCATAGGCGAAACGAGCTGAGCCCGAGCATGTGTTTGAGGCTCGGTTTCGATTGGCTCGTGAGCCTGATTTATTTTTTAATTTTAATATATAAGATATTTATCTGAGTGTAATACCTAATATTTAGTATATACTATGATTTTTATTAATTATTTATGTTTTATTCTTAAATGTAGTATATATAAATACATAATTTTTAAATTTAAATATTTTAATTTATATTTTTAAATATAATATATGTTAAAATTGGTAGACTTGTGAGCAGCCACACCACGAGCCGAGCCGGGCCTAGATATTTAGCTCGGTTCACAAACGAACCAAGCTGAGCTCAGCCTGACTCAGCTCGTTTCCAGCCCTTGCCGCGGCAATAGGGACAGGACGGTGCGAGGACGAGCACCACCAGGAGCACAGCCAGCGGTGCCTAACAGCCAGCGGCGCTAGGCACGCGGCGGGAGGGGTGGATCGGTGGACATGGCGTGCAACAAAGGAAGTGGGGAAGGACAAGTGTTCAAATCTGCAACGCAGGATGGAGGCTTTGCTCTGATCCTTGAAAGATTAGAGCACCATTGCAAAAGCAAAAGGTGAGCAACCAGTACAGTACACACATCTTGTTGCACCAGCAGACTGATGATTCCGTGATTAAATCCATCCCTTTTGCTTTAACATAATAATAACAAATTAACATAACAGAGAAATAAAAGGGAGGGATTAGTCCTCAAAACTTTTACATGAAAATATAAAGAAGGCGCAAAAACAGGGGAGATTAAGGATGCTCTAGGATCAGTGACAACAAAATTGGCACTAGGCCTCGTTCCATTATTATGTGTCTGCTAAACTTCTGATCCAGTTGGGCTCCCATGGTTGCTGTAATCATCGTCTAGACCTCTCCTCGTTGCTTCCCACAGCTGAGACTCGATTCCCAGCTTCTTCAGCTCCGTAAGTCCTCTCTCAACTTGATTACAAAATTTTGCAAATCCGACAAAAATGTTTTAGAAAAGTATCTGATAAAGAAAATCATAACCACTATGATTGGTAGTGGTCATTTTAGCATCGTTAACTATTTCTCAAATATAAGTCATTTTAGAACTTCTAGTTACTTTTTTAATTTTTTTTCTTGCATGTTTGCTCTTGTCTCACCAATAAAAAATTCATTTTTTCAAAGCAGAATAAATATGATGCTACAAAATCATTTAAATTAATTTCTTAATTCTTGTGCACAAATCCAAAATGACATATGTAAGGAATCAAAGGGAGTAGTATTGAAACAGAAAAGCATGGGGTTCATTATATATGGTTTCAAACTTTTGATGAATTGTGCAAAGGTTGATAATAATCATGTGTGTTTGAAACAAGAGTTTGATCATTGTTCAGAGAGGGAGATTACCTTCTATGACATCGCTCGTCGCAATTGGATGATTGCCTTGTTCTATCCAAAACTGTAGCCGCTCGTCAGCTATATCTTCTTCTATGTCATGATTTTTGGCCCGCCTCCAGAAGTAGGTTAACCATGCCTGCC
>KE373057.1:1022764-1037602 GCA_000418225.1 Zizania latifolia
CCCCGACGTCGACCTCATGTTCGACTGCATGGACCGGCCGGCCATCAACCGCACCGAGCACGGCAACGGTGACCCCGCCGCGCCGCCGCCGCCGCCACTGTTCCGGTACTGCACCACCCGGGACCACTTCGACATCCCTTTCCCTGATTGGTCCTTCTGGGGCTGGTAAGAATACGAATTTACAAATTCAGCGTGTCTTATTTGCAGCTGCTCTACTCTTATTAATTCTGTTCGTATCACGGCAAGCTTTATTCTATTACATCCACCAACCACACCGCCGTATACCTTGCTACTCCTCTGATTCGGGGTTTTAAATTTGTGTATAAGAATTTAAAAAATAACTTAAATAATTTTATTGTTTCTTATTTGTTTTTCTTTAGAAAATAGAGTTATTTATTTATGAGATATGCAGTATGTATTTAATAAGAACAAATATTTAAAAAGATGAAAAAAAATATCTATAAGTTCTAAAGCGACTTAGATTTAAAAAAAGAGTTATAAATGCTAAAATGATTTATATAAGAAATCAAGATAAGGACTTGCGAGTGCATTCGACATGAATTTTATAGGATTTTCATAGAAATTGCACTAAATCCTCTAAAATTTCTTTAAAATATTCTATTCCAAAGAAACCTTAAATTATAAGGAAAGTGTACTCCCATAGGTAGGTGTAATAGTGAACCTATTTAAAACTTTTGGGTGAAGTCATGCATCATAACTCTAATTTCGATGTACAACTTTCTGCACCATATAAATCATTCTATATGTAAAATTCTTTTTAAATCAAAGGTATGTATGTTATAGATACAAAATCGTTTCAATTTCAATGCCCATGCTGTTAGGTTCAAAATCAGGGCAGATTTGGATGCCCATCTCAGTTGGGTTGATGCGTTTGGACACAATATGTATACAGGCCGGAGACGAACATTGCTCCATGGAGAAATGAGTTCAGGAGCATCAAGCATGGTGCCAAGGCGCGGAAATGGAAGGAGAGGGTGGCGACGGCGTATTGGAAGGGAAACCCGGACGTGGCGTCGCCACTGAGAGTGGCACTGCTGAGCTGCAACGACACCAGCCTCTGGCACGCCGAGATCATGCGCCAAGTAGGTCACACCAGGTTAACGAAACCGTTCTTAGACCAGTTACGAGATGATTACTGTGGTAACTAGCCTGTTTACTGTAATTATTGGTCTAGTTAATATCGTTGCCGGTACGGTTTGGAAGTTTCCATGCTGATTTTCATAAACTGTTCCACGACGAGATGATCAAACCGTAGTAATCGACTCGATTGCCATGGTTTGTGAACCCTAGGTCACACTCACATGATCGATCATCGCCGCCAAAAATAGTTGTTCACATAGTTGTTAGTGATCAATTTTGTGGTGGTTGCAGAACTGGGAAGAGGAAGCCAAGTCAGGGTACCAGCACTCCAAGCTCTCCAGCCAGTGCACCCACAGGTAACTATTATTGGCACTGCTGTGTTGACACCGATAACAAAATGATGTCAGTGTTGCTACTCATTGTCACCCGATTTTTTTCTTATTTTTAGTCACCTTAACTTAAGAAATAGGCTAAACTTGTATAATTTGAAAATGTGCATGTTTAGTATAAACATTAAGGAAATTTTAGTTTGTTTTATTAGGTGGTTCCTAGATTAGCCTGCATAACAAGAACAAAGATTTCAGCTAACATATAACTTTAAAATTTTAATTTAGAACATTCTTTCTTACACCGTAAGAAAAAAAGTGACACAGAAGTCGAATGTCAATTTAGGGAGTTAACAAAGCGATGGATAGATTAAAAAACAGAGTTTAGTTTGGCTATAGTGAACTAGGCCTGAGACAGCTTGTCTCCAGCCCTACTAGTGGTGGAAAGATTTTTAATGGACTCACTTTTCAAGCCTAGCTCTCTGTGAGGCCTTAGCCATTCGCGAGTAGATCATTAGTTGTAATTGGTGAAAGCAAACCATTAATTCAACCCACCAACAGAGCTGGACCTCAACAGTCAACTCTAATCCTCTCCTACTCATGCCTAATTCAGTCGCCGCCACCGCCATCGCCCCTCCTGCTCGCCTCCGCCCGCCACCACCTGCTTGCTCACCTCCACCCACTGCCGCTCGCCGTTGCGTGCTCGCTCGCGCCTCTACCCACGCTACACGTTCACTCACCTCTGCCTGCCCTCTCGCCTCCACCTGTTGCTGGGCACCTATCACTCGTCCTTAGTTTGAGCCTTATGCTTGATGCTTGTAGAAATTCTAGCTCCGCCGCTGCAGTACGGTAACACTGTAAACGGTCTGAAAAACGGCCAATTTTGCAAACCGTAGTGTTGACAATCATATAGGAGTAGTAAAAATACAGTCCCCATATGAGGTTTGGGTTTCAGGTACAAGATTTACGCGGAGGGGTTCGCGTGGTCGGTGAGTCTCAAGTATATTCTGTCATGTGGGTCCATGGCGCTCATCATTGACCCGCAGTACGAGGACTTCTTCAGCCGGGGGCTGCAGCCGGAGGTCAACTTCTGGCCGGTGCGCGCCGCCGCCGCCGGCATGTGCGAGTCGATCAGGGACGCCGTGGAGTGGGGCGAGGCGCACCCGGCGGAGGCGGAGAAGGTGGGGCGCCGAGGGCAGCGGCTGATGCAGGAGCTCGACATGGCGGCCGTGTACGACTACATGCTGCACCTGCTCGACGAGTACGCCCGCCTCTTGCGGTTCCGGCCGGTGCCGGCGCCGGCGCCGGCGCAGCAGGTGTGCGAGGCGTCGGTGCTGTGCCTCGCCGGCGACAAGCAGAGGCGGTTCTTGGAGGCGTCCGCGGCGCAGCCCGCCGCGTCGGAGCCGTGCGTGATGCCGCCCGACGCCGGCGAGTGAGCCGACTGATAATGTGTCGCGCTTTCTTTCTTCAGGGTAACACGAACACAATATATCAAATTTTGCCAAAATAGAGAAATGCCATTGAATTTAGGAATTACGATTTGGTTTGCATTTTTCAATTGAATTTACTTTTAGTTGGGCGCAAAACACTTCCAACATATAGTAGTTGCATTTCCACTTTAAAGTTCCAACTGATAACAAAAGATAAAGGACATGTTTAGTTGCTGTCTAAATTTGCTAAACTTTGTTACATCAAACTTTGCTAAACTTAGCGTAATATTTGAATCACCATTTCAACTGAGGCAACTGCAGTTTTGTCCCACTTATCATTGACTTATTTCTTTGCGAAATCTAGCATTCGATGTAGCGAGTAAATTGTTACTTATCAAACAACCCCAAACTCGACCTTTCGATTAAGGCGCGCAAAAGCGCAACTCAAATTTAAAGATAAACTCTCCCTTTCAATTAAGACGTGGTTTTATAAGATCAGATCTGTTTCTATTATTACCGGTCAAGGCCAATTACCTGAACAAAATAACCGGTCTAGTTACCGCGATTTTACAAAACCACACCCCTGATCATGATGTTTAACGAGCGAGGAACCGAGCGGCATGAAGAACACATGCAGAAACTGACAAAGGCACTCCAGCAACTTGTTTCATAGAGAAAATTAACAAGCATCAATTGAACATTGCCTCAACTTACTATTTCACAGAGCAAATTAATACCCATTTAGCATCCAAGTTAATTCATATGAGGTGCTAAGACATAGATAAAAGCATAATGATAAGCACAAAGGCACGGTTAGCGCTTGCACTTAACAGCGACCAAGTGCCACTCTTATCCTGCCGATATGCCCTGCTAATGTTATCTTTGATATGATCGATCCATCACTCCTATCCGACGATGCATGTACAAAATGACTCCAGCCTGTGCAGCAGCTGGGAACTGAGGAGACTGCGGTACAACATAACATAGAAATGCCCAAAAAACGCTGCAGATCACGAAATCATTGTTGAAGCATCATGACACCGCTGCAGGGAGAGCGTGGGCAAGAAAGGTTGCAGTTTTTAACTTAGCACCAGCCACAAATCATGCCAGGTATCTGTACACATTTGCGTTGTCCTTCTCGCGCTCCAGGTAATCCCTCGTGATGAGGTCCTCAATCCGCTTCTTGATGGCTTTGAAGTCAGGCTGCAGTGCACACAGACCCAGCCAGGTAAGCGAATGGACGGGAACATTTGCTACTAGTCAATACAATGTACTGTGGTCATACTACTAATTCACTGCTTTATCATGATAGCCGCAATTTCTCAAGATAAAAGGCGACGGCTAATTTAACTGTAAAATTTCCAACTGAAAATGGTTGACATGTGAAATCAGAAAAGATAGTACTTGGAGTGCACAAGAGAAAAATGCATGTAAAACCAATGACAAAAAAGTTACTGCATGAGTTGTGCAGTATGCAAGGTGTGCCTAGAACTAAAATATGTAGGATTTTCCAAGGAAATGTGCAGTCAAATACCTTGAACATGCGGCTGAGCTGCTCCACACATTCCGCAACAAGCTGCTGATGGCCCATAACTTTGCGGCTCTTCATAATGCGCACAATTGATGCATCAATTGCATACCTCCTGTCCTTGTCAACATCTTCAACAATCTTTTTCTTCTCGTCAACAGGAGGTAGGGGTATCTACACACAATGTGAAAAACACAATGATCATATTAGGATCACTGCATTTAGGCTCCAGGGAAAAGGCCCACCAACATCCAAAGAAAACTAAAAATAGGAAATACCTTGATTCTTCTCATCCTGTCGGTAAATTTTGAATTAAACTCAAAAACGTCATTGGGTGAAATAGATCTATTAGATGGTTCTTTGTTAAGAATCCTGTATTTTGCACAGGAGAGAGAATGGAGCAAGCGCACTACATCGTCATCTGATAAGTTTAGCTGTGTCACAATCTCTGAATAACTAAGCCTATCAGATCCATTGAATAGCAGCAGCAGGGCAGCCTGTCAAAAGGAGGGGCATGTCAAAACCGTCAGAAAGGTTACAAGCGCAACAAATTTGTTGGCAGTTATATCATTCAAATTTACCTGATATGTTGTAACAATGAGCTCGATAGTTTTTGCCTCAAACTTAGCATTGATATTGCAGGTTCCCAGGGAATATATCCAGGTAAGCTTTCTGTGTTTCGTTCTTGTTTGATAAAACTCCTTGAAAACCTCCACACATTTCACCTAAAAATGAATAAATGCGAGTGTTCATGTAAAAGCATGGCATAGCAATACATATTTCATGGAAAGAAAATATATTTGAGCTTCAAATTCTGGATCTCATTTCAGTTTAACATTCTCCACGACAGGCATGTAATGATGAAACTGAAAGATCCTCAAGAAAGAGTCAACTTACCATCTCAGCAGGAAGGTTAATATCGAAAGTTTTGTAACTTGGCCAGAATCCTGTTGTCAAAACCGTGACAGCCAAGTCTATCCCAGGATTCAACTCCTGATGTGCAGCTACAAACTCTTCAAACTTACTTTGATGATCCCGGGCAACAGTAAGATCAGTAACCATGCCCTCCATTTTTGAAGTAAACTGGCCCCCGCACTGCTGCTTGAGTTTGGTAAGTATGCTTCTTTCATGTTCATCATTAGCGCTCTTATCGAAAAGCAACCTCCTTGCAAGTTTTTTCCTGCAAATTAGTTTCACATGACACAACATGAATACTAAGTCCAAAAGGAAGACAAATTCCTTAAATTTGGAGGTTAAATAGGCTAAGTACCATGCAGGACAACATAATGTTACCTGTAAAACTCGGCAAAAAGGTCCTTGTCACTAATGTATGCAAGCAATCGCACCACCTGAATCATTCGTCAGAATTCCAGCTTAGAGTTCCTTGAACTAAAAATTTGACAACAGCAGCAGCAAAAGAGAAGGACATATATCTACCTTCTCAAGGGCATCTTCAATGGCTTCATCACTGAGCTTTTCACTGCAACCTTTCTTCAGAATATTGTCACAGAAGGTGGCAAGCAGTTCAGCACTTGAACTGCCAGAGACACCCTTGTTACAGAAGACCTCAAAGGCCTCTTTAAGTGCCTGTACAAAGAGAGATTTTATAATGAGATGGCACATTCAATTTTATGGTAACAACAAAAGGAATATGAATGTGTCAATTGGCAGACCTTATGGAAGAGTGTATGACCCTGGAAACATTCAGTGACATATGCTACATACTTGTCATGGAGCCCAATGATTTTCCAGACAAAAACCTAAAAGAAAACATCACATGTTAGGTGAAAAATTACAAAAAAAGAAGTACAAGACGATCAAGAGTCATACCTGTTCCTGCATACCAACCAAGTCCTTCTTCTCTGGCTGTAAAAATGATTGATCTCAGAATACTATCCAAATACCCATGCATTGCGATGGATTTGAAATAATCAAAGTTCAAAGGTTCTGAACTTGAAAAGTTGTATATACTTCTCCAAAAAAAATACAATTTGCAAGTCAACATCAACCCACAAATAATCTTACAACAACTTTACGAGCCATATGCACAGATAACCTTAAATATTCACATAGCATCCCACCTACTTACCCCCTCAATCTCAAGAGACTTGACAGACTCACCAGTCACCACAACCACTAGGTTGTTTCATATAATAGATACGTCAAGGAAAAATAAATCGAATAACATGAATTTGAACCACTAGCTGTTGGGACATCTGGCAGTAGTGATTATAAGTCGGCGACTAATCGCGATTAGTCGGCCTTATCGGAAATTTTCTACCGAATAGGGCGCTCAATATGATCAGGTCGATTAATTTGCTGATCGGCCGACTAGTCACGACTAATCACGATTAGTCGGCCGACTTGATTCCGCGGCTGCCCTAGTGCCTGTGATTTGGAGGAACAAGGAGAAAGAGATGGTGGAGAAGATGCCACGTTCACAGGAAAGGAAAGTATATACATGGCAAGCTGTATACACGGCAGGGCTATACAATCAGCTATACATGTCAAGAGCTAAGGAAAGTATATACATGGCAAGCTGTATACATGGCAGGGCAATATGTGGCACGAGCTGTATACAGCAAGCGTATACACGGCAGTAGCCCAGCTGGCGATCAGGCTGTATACATGGCAGGGCTATATGCGGCAAGAGCTGTATATGTCAAGTATATACACGGCAGCTGCTAGGAAGATGAGCAGTAGCAGCTACAGTCAACGACTAATCTACGATTAGTCACGACTAGTCGACTAGTCGGTGCCCCTACGAGTAGTCTCGACTATACGATTTGAAGTCATTCTAGCATTACAGAGCAACCAGAAATAGCAAATGTGGTATCAACTGCGCACACTAGGAACAAATATAAAACAAAGAGTTCACAACCTCTGTTTTGTCAACCAAAAACAGTTTCAAGGGAGTTTTCTAAGAGCGATAAGATGGTATGCACAAATTGCAATCCTAAACAACCAAAATTCAGTGTTGAAAAAATCGGTTATCGGTAGCTGATCAGCCAGCCAGGGAGTAGGGTTTAATCGGTTAGTCATGGATTAACTGAATTAATTGGTTGACCATTAGTCGGTTTTCATAAAGTACTTAATCAGTTTTCACACTTTCACAGTTTCACAGTTCACAGTTCACACTCTCACTCAAGTCTAGAAGGGGCGTGTCGGGAGGCAGCAGTGGTGATTGTGGTGGCAGCAACGAGTGAGACTCAAAGGGTGCTAGCGGCTAGATGCTCGAAGGGGAAACGAGAAAGGGGAATTTGGAGAAAACCCTAACAAGGAGCATTTTTATATTTGTTGACCACGATTAATTGTGTTGACCAACTGATTAATTGTGTTGACCAACCGATTAATCGCGTTGACCGGCCGATTAATCATCCAGCCAATTTCTTGGTCGATTATGCACTAAAATAACTGGTGATGTGCCAATCACAAGGTAATCAGCCGATTAATTGGCTAATCGGCCGATTTTTCTAACACTGCCAAAATTAGATGGAACGCAGCTAAAGGAAAATGTTGAAGTAAGCATTGCACCTTCTTATTACTAGCAGAATCTTCCGCTTGTTTGACCAAGGCTGTGCCTTCGTTAGTAACATGCTGCAAAGAAGTAATAAAATCAGAATGCATAAAAAGTTCCAAGGAATATCCAAATAAAGAAAGCCAATTGAGAGGGAATGAGACACTATAATCAATACCGTTTTAAACATGTTAGCTATAGGTTCTAGACCACGGTTGATTTTGGAGAAGAGTCTGTACATCCTAGAAAGATCTTCCTCCTGGAGCAGATAAGCAGGTAGTCAATATTACTTGTTTCCATGATATACAGTTAAGAAATAAATCCTGCTGTCTAACAAACCTTGTCATCACGAAGCAATGCAAAACATCCAGAATGCTCCTTCTCCAACAGTGGAGTTGCATATTGGGCAAGCAACTCATTTTGCACTTTCTGTGAAAATCCAGGAAGGATAATATAAGATGGTATTGCAAACCATAAAGAGGAAATGTCCCCAAACATTATTTTAACTTTTAAGAGAAGTCATTAGGACAGTATGTACACAAATCTCTAAGAACATAACTCAAATGCAAGTAAAAATACTTATCCACGAAATAACATGAAATTTGAACAGCAAATTTTCAGCAAACCTCCAATAACTTCTGTTCACTACTAATATGCAGATAGTGACCAACTCGCTCCTTTTCTTTCTTCAAGCACTCCTCAGCCTAATAAAAAAGACACCATTAATTATCCCTAAAAAATGCCATGTATAAATACAGAGAGCCAATCACAAGAGCTCTCTCAAAGGTACCTTTATCATATAATCTGGACAAGAGTCCTCAAGAATCCAGCTTTGAGCCTTGACAGAGTAGTAATCTGTAGTATCCTTAAGCAAGAAATCTTCAAAGTCGTTCTCATAACTCTCCATATTGCCTAATCCAATTTCAACAAATATGTCCAGGACATTCTTCAGCAGGGCCCTGTCAATCTGTTCACCTTCACGCTCTTTGTCTATCTGTTGAAGGTATTGCAACTATGTTATATGCCCACAGATCATTTATGTATATACTATATCCACATAGGAGTGCTGAGTGCTGACTCACCAGAGCTATCACTGCACCTTTTACTTGTCCCTTGATCTCTTGGTATATCTATTACAAATTGGAATGATTAGGACACAGAAAGTTTTCACATAACATAAGCTGAAAATCTAGTAAAAGCTGTTTTACCAAGTCTCGGAAGCAAGTAAGCCCGACTTCCTTCAGTGGTACAAGTGACCTCCGTGAGATGAAGTACCGATCAAGATAATGGAAGAAACGTGAGAGCCACCGGACCATGACTTTATGGTTTGACCACCTCTGTACTAACTCCCTCAACATAAACTCGTCATGTTTATCTCTTAGTGAAGGTAAGACCTGCAACATATTAAAAATAAGTGACACAGAGACCTCCAAAAAGTTATCATACAAATACAACAAAGGAGAACAGAATAGAAAAAGAATGTGATACAATTATGCATTATAATATCGGATCAAGATGCATGTGATTGGGACTACAGTTCTCGTTTCAAGTGAAATGGGTTAATTTTGCTGAGCACAATACCATCAAATCATATCCACGATATCAACCATGTTTAGCCCAAACAAGAAGAACCATGCTAGGATATGACGCATGGTATTTGTCACAGCATCACTCCTCAAAGTCATGCAAACAATCAGCACACTGACACAACCCTAAAAGAAATGACTTTTGTAGTTTTATTCCTCTAGGGTTAACTCTTGAGTCATTCTTAAAGCAGCATTGACCAAATGGGAGCAATAATGGGAGAATGTTGCAACTCCCCTAAAGAACATACCAGGACACGTATTATGGCCTATGACTTCTCCAGTTGAATAGACCATCCATATTCAATTAAACAGGAACCCCATGTACACTAACCCCATTCTCCAAACGAGGGAAGCCGAAACAGTAAACAATTGATGCTCTACCACTACGACCAAAATCGTCATGATCAACCTCAAATCACGTACTAGCTAATCCAACCCGAAATGCCAAATATCAGCTACGCATTCAAAATCATTTCAACATCTCCACACGAGCTGGAGATAACTAGGGCAAAATCAGCTCACCATAGAAGTGATGTACTCCTCGAATGACTCGCGGTACTTATCATATAGCTGCTGCGAGTAGTCATGTGGGGGCTTCTGCGTGCACATGTTGTATATCGTCCTGCAAGCACAGAGAGAAAGACACGGAGTGGGGAAACGGGGCGGGAACCCTAGATCAGAGCAGATCGAGCAGAAAAGGAGGAAACCCTAGCGTCGGGCGGGCAGGCGGGTGGGAGAAGGAGGCGACGTACGTGTAGAGCATCATGTAGTCCTCGGAGCTGAACTGCGGCTCCGGCTTGCCCTCGAGGATGTTCTTCAGCTTTGTGATCCCCTTCTGCATGAAAGCCCATCCCTCCTCCAGATCGATCGTCCTCCGCTCCTGCCCCGCCATCGCCGCAGCCGCCGCCGGAGGCCGCGAGCCCTAGGGCCGATAGAGGCCGCCGCCGCCGCGTGGGGATGGGCTTTCGCACGAGGCGGAGAGACGGAGAGGGGGAGCGAAGGGGCGAGGAGAGGAGGTGGAGAGAGAAGAACGGAGGCAGATCTCTAAAAATCCCCGTTTTACCAAAGTTTTGCTGTTGTGTTGACTTATTTTTAGCAATAAAACCTCTATCTCTGTCCATCACATCATCATGCGACCTAATGTTGAGAAAAAAAATCGATTTAAAAAAATACTCGTCTTTGTCGTTGTTATCAACGTGGAAAGTTGTTCTAGAACCATTCCTATACGGTAGTTATCTAATTTTTATCTAATTTTTATGACGGGAAATAGATATTGTTAGGTAAGTGACTAGATAATAATGATTGATCATAAGACACGTGAAGAGAGCGAGACTGCATTAGAATAGATGACGCGAACAAAACTTTTTTTAAATAATAGCTAAGATTTTAACGACATCTACCAAATTTTGATAATTATAAAACCAAATCAACTATTTTTACTCTCCCTTTCAATTTTCTAAGGCTTGTTAGACCATATAGTGATGGTTAATCATAGGATATGTGAAGGGAGTGAGGTTGCATGTGGAGAGATGGTGCGAACGAATTTTTTCTTTAAATAGTAGCTAAGATTTTAGCAACATCTATCAAATTTTGATAATTATAAAACCAAATCAACCATTTTTCCTCCCTCTTTCAATTTCCTAAGGCTCCGTTAGATCAGATAGTGTTGGCTGGTCATAGGACACGTGAAGGGAAGTGAGGTTGCATGGGAGAGATGGCGCAAACGAAACTTTTTCTTTAAATAGTAGCTAAGATTTTAGCAACATGTACCAAGTTTTTATATTTATAAAACCAAATCAACCATTTTCCCACTCCTTTCAATTCCCTAAGGCTCTATTAGACCAGATAGTGAAGACCGATCATAGGACACGTGAAGGGAGTGAGGCTACATAGGGAGAGATGGCGTGAACGCAACTTTTTCTTTAAATAATAGCTAAGATTTTAGCAACGTCTACCAAATTTTGATAATTCTACAACCAAACTGACCGTTTTTCCTCTCCCTTTCAATTTCCTATAGCTCCATTAGAATTGAAATAGATCAATTGGATTTGGGTTCCAATTCAAATCCACATGGAAATGAAATGGGAGGCCAAATTCATTGCTTCTATTTGGTTAGCAATAGAATTATCAAAATGAAAAACAAATTAAATCATTTCAAACAATGTTCCATTGCACATGAGAAATCAAAATCCAAAAGGCATGAACAAACATGGGGATGGAGAAACCAAAACAATGGATGGAGATAAACCACTTCAATTGGTATTTGATTTGTCGACGATATATTTGGCTACGAGGAGCTTGAGGCAATCAGTTTGGTGGTGGCAGGCCCATAAAGCTTGGTCGAAGCATGACATAAGAGAATTCAATGAAGATGTGGCTCAAGAGAGCTCAATGGTTAAGTGGAGCGAGCGAGTTTGAGCGATGGCAGTGACATGAAGTAGACAGTTTGGTGGAGACAGACTAGAGGATTTCGATGTGGTGGGGCAACGATAGACAAGGGTGTTTATATGGGTGACGGTGAATGATAGAGAGGAGGATGAATCATGTGCTCTCTTTATTTCTACCGATTCAAACTAGGACCTTGCGAATTGTGACAAACCTGTCTTAGTTGAGATCTAGTTCCATGGAAATAGTTCTATAATTTAATTCAGACTAGAGATGATAACAAAAAAATTCTCGCTAGGGGATATCTTCACATCCCTATCCCTGTGGGGATATATTTCCCCATCCTCGCCCCGTCAATCATGATGGGGATATAATTTTCATCCCCATTCTCACATGAGGAGTTTATCCCCATGAAGCCCTCGATCCTGTGAGAAAGCTTAGGAAGATTGCAGGTTGTGCTTGCGCCACACCGTTGCGCCTATGCCACTGCAGGTCGTGGTGCATGGCTTGCCATTTACAAGTATGCACATGAGGTTGAAGTTGAGCACTTTAGCTGAATGGGGAATTAAGGTTAAAATATTAGGGTTTGAATGGTGTTCATATACTTTTGCTATTAGGTTGTGTCTTATTTTTATGCGCCGAAGTGGGTCTTTGCGGGAGACGGGGAATGGAGGGTCATATCCGCGCCCACCAAACCTGATAGAGACTATTTGTCCTTCATAGAATTTTCTGTGAATAATAAATAGCTACTATCCCTGACGTCTAATGGAAGAATTCTTCACAGAATCACGAACAGGTCTCTAGTGACATCTCTAATTCTAACCCAACTCAATAGCCAAAGACCCGAAATGAATTCGGCCTTATTCATTTCCTTAGATCTAGGCCCAATTCATATAACCAAACAGGGCCCAAGTGTTTAGGCCAATAAATCAAGTGAGAGATGACTCAAGTATGTTTGTGAGCGGGGAAAAAGCCCAACAAATATGCACACTTTGAAGAGACATGACAGCTAATGGATTCATATAAGAGATACTAGAAATTTCAAACAAAATTATAACGGCGTCATATCTTTTTTAAACAATTTAGGTTAAAATTGGATGTATCCATGAGTTCAAAATAAAATACCATAAAAAACTTTCTATCAGAACAAATGAATGAAAATTGTTAACTGTTATGTTCACTTGTTATATCTGACGGTAATTATGTATTCGTTCTAAATATTTATAGAGCGGCCATTGAAATAAGATGCACCATTCCAAGTGTTACGTATTTTAGAGCTTTTTTACGAAATAATACAACAAAATATTTCTTTTGGGATTGTGAGCAGGCATAGGTACACTAGAGATTATGTATCGTGCAAACTAAAGTACAAATCGTCAGACATTGCGCTAAATTTAGCAATATGGAATCTACTATAAAATATATGGAACCCGTTAAAATTTTGATAGCTAATTATAGACAAAATTAAATATTATGTTATATGCATGTTAAAATCGAATCAAGTATTTGCTAGTGCAAGATTTAATAAATTGAAAACTTACCATTCTAAAACTTAAGTCCAGAATTAAGGTCTTGAGGGTATATTTGGTTCAAAAACGAAGTGAGATGAAATAGTTTCACATCTCAATCAGGACGATTGAGTGATTGAACAATCATGTTTTTTATATGATTGCAACAATCATGTTTTTTATATAATTGGAGAATCCCTCATAGATTTGCTGCCTAGATCCTCTCACGCTCTTGCTAGAACAGTTGTGCCCATCTTTTTTGGGACGGAGCTTTCCTAAATTTGGAGAAAATATTCATTAAATTAATATGTTTCTATTTCAAACATCTAGAAAAATGGGATCGAATGTTTCTATGCCACTTCACTTTTAAACCAAATGCACCCTACAAGAATATGCTAGTGACTAGTTCACAAACCATAACTAACACAAACAACTGCCCGCTAGAGTTTCATGAAATATTATGATTCAAACAAAGAGGCTTCACAAAATGTTTAGGATCCATGTTTTCATTGGTTTGTGATGACTTAATGTGTGAGTTCACATTTTTAAAGACTTGTATGGTGTTATAAAAAGAGGACTGTTATGGTGTATTCTACCGGTAATATAATACTACCAGTAGATGAATCATAGTCATCAATTTTAAAAGATAATTTGATACTTTTAATTGATTATAATTAATGCACACTAGTTTAATTAGTTTCTAACAGCCGACAACCAGAAAGCACGCATGCTTAAACTATCTAGAATTTTTAGAACAGGGAAAGTAAGTTTAACCCTTCACATCAAAAATCTTCTAAACGATTTTGCTATTTGTAAATTCTACCATCCCTCATTAGGATAGTAGTAGAAATTAATATGAACCTTTCATAAATTAAAAATCAACAGTTAGGATGTATTCTACTACCAATAGATGTGTCATAAAATTTATCTATTTTGTCACAATATTTGGGTCCTACGCAAATCTAGCGTTACTATAACCCTGAGTTCTATACTAGATCTAATATTTGTATTAAAAATAGATTATTTTATACTTTTATTTATAGTCTAAAATAACATCAAATGTCTTAATTAAATACATTCAACCTACCCATTCAAGAGTTTAGTCTCATTTGATACAACTCAGATTTATGATTTTTTAGCCGATCAAATTTATCGGACAAAGAATTCTTAAATATAAAACTGTATATAAACTGATGGTATTTAATTAAACAATCTAATTTTTATTTTAGACTAAAAATAATCGTTTAAATCATTTTATTTATTTTATTATGTAAACTTTAAATTCAATAAATGTTAGAGGAAGCTGTAGCTGTGCCGCAGAAATCTGCGATAATTTCGAATTCTCGATTTCATCCTCGTCGGTTTGTCTTCTTTCCCCAAGACGTACCCGAAAGGCAGAAACCAAAATCGAATCGCATCTACCGACAACCACCCCTCCACCGTCCACACGCGCCCGC
>KE373057.1:1037692-1051297 GCA_000418225.1 Zizania latifolia
CGGATCCCGCCGGCATCGTCCATGCCGTGGGTCCGCAACCTCCGCCGCTTCGTCGGCACGGGCGCCGGCCTCGGATCCGAGGCGTTGATGGGTCAGTGCGGTCTTCCGCCCCCCTTTCTTCACCTTCAGCGGTGCTAGGCCGGGCTGAAATTTCGCGTCTCGTCGTGGAGATGTCGGTAGGGTTAGGGTTTACGCGTCTGAAATGGTGGTGCGATTGGGGGCTCTGGTAGGAAGGGAACTGGACGACATATATGTTCCTGATCTGCGAGATGGGGTAATGCAGCTGATCGATGCGAGTAATGGCCTCACTTTTGCTTGATTTGCAGTGGGTGATTTGGGTGGAGAGGGGTAGGCTTTGTACCTTGGACGAATGTCGCGAGATGAAAGCTTCCGGGTGTCGTTTGCACAGATGAAGGCTTGTTTGGCTGTGGACGTTGCAGTGAACAGTGACATTGTAGGAAGGTAGTATCAGATTTTAGTTATGTGCGCCTTTAGAGTTTAGGCTTTAATGGTTGTATGTAAGCTGATGCTTTGCTAATGTGTCTTGAGGAAAGCTCCCAGATAGTTCAGGAGTTCCACACTTTGATGCATATGCATATACTTGGGGCTGCTTTAGGTGTCTTTCTTTCGTGTTTTAATTCACATCTGTCGAATTAAGGACTTTAATATGTTCCGTAGGCATTCTATACTTGGGTGCAATTGTTACAATCAATGATTTCAGATCGTCTAGTCGACACTAGTCGCAGGGGCACTGACTAATCGATTAGTCGTGACTAAGCGTGACTAATCGTAGATTAGTCGTTGTACTGCACAAAGATAAGAATTATACTATGTAGAGAAGAGAATAAAAGTGATAACTACTTTAGTCTTTTTATTTAAAGACTAATATCAAGACTAATATCTACACACTGCCCGGCCACTGCCCAGAACAGAAGTATAGCTGCCCAGAACAGAAACAAAAACAAGCCCGTAAACAAAGAGTGAGAGAACAGAATAAAAAGCAAGCCAGTAAACAAAGAGTGAGGACGGAGACGTGAGAACAGGACCTCGCCAAAGTCGCCGCCTCGCCGGTGTGGAAGTCCGCCGCCGCCTCGCCGGGCCAGGGACACGAAACTCCACCGCTGCACCGCCGGATCTGGAGCGCCGCCACCCTCTCATTCCCTCTCTCCTGTTCTCGCGCACGCTGCTGCTTTTCTCCCCGCGCGCTGCTGGTTTTCTCGCCGTGCGTTGCTGTTTTTCTCCTGCGTGCGCTGTCGCTTTTCTCCCACACGCGCAACGCTTTTCTCCCGCGCGCGCAAAGCTGCTTTTCTGCCGTGCGCTCGCCGCTTTCCCGCGCGCGCTACTTCCGCCCGCGCGCCATACAAATTTTCATCTCGGCTAAACAAGTCGGCCATCTATTAGTCGGCCGACTAATCTTGATTTGTCGCGATTAGTCGGCCGATCAGGTTTCTAGTCGGGCTAGTCGTTCATCAGCACCTGACCGCTCCAAAAATACCGATCAGGCCGACTAATCGCGATTAGTCGGCCGACTTGTAATCAGTGGTTACAATAAGCTGGTCGCTTTGTTAATCAACATTTTCATGTGCCAGCCCTGTGTAAACTATTTGTTTTAAACCTTCAATTGCAGAACTGGAAACAAAAAGGATACTGCTTGAGATTTTCAAGGAGCGCCAACGGAAGAGTAAAGAAGCTGGTTCCATCCCAAGTTTTTATAAGAAGGTGCACAGCTTGGTTCAGTTTCTTGAATGCTGAGCTTTCATATTCTGTTGTACTTTTGTCAAACTTGCAGTGTAAGCAAAAGAATATATTGACAGCACTAGCTGCTTTGCATGGGATGATAAAGATTTATTTTGGTTTTCTGACTAACACAACCTAGTTCAGATTCAAGAATGTATTGCCCTTCTTATCAATATCCGAGACTGATTTCCCCTTTTTGGGCAGAAACCTGAAGATGGATCAATTAGCCATAGAGTTCAGAAATTGGCAAAGTACAGGTTTCTAAAGGTATTGTTTGACCCTTTTTTGTCGGTATGGAGATATTTGGATTTGTTTGGCAGCTTAATTGCGTTGGCATTTATCCCTCTCATTGTTTTGACCTTATGATAGTTATTTTAAACAAATTGCAGAAACAATCTGAACTTCTGCTTAACGCTGATGATCTTGATGCCATGTGGGTTTGTCTCAGAGAAAATTGTGTTATTGATGATGCTACAGGTGCTGAAAAGGTGGATTCTTTATGTACCTCTATTTCACACCAACATGCATATGCTCAAGTTTTAGTCTAAAAAAACTCAGTTTTTCTTGACTTAGCTTAGTTCAGTTCCTTGGATGACGATAGACATCGCATCACAGTCTATAATATACATGCACTAATCCAAAATAAAAAAGTATAAAAAGGTTATAGTGTGTGGCTTAATACCCTTTTGCTAATTTTTAGTTCTTTGCTGCCTGCTTGAATTTTGGTGCTCTGTGAGGCTAACGTTCAAATGCAATCTTTATTTGTCTTTGTTGTATTTGTTCATGTGGCAGCTTCTGTGTGATTAACTCGCTCATTTGTTTTCTGGAGTTCTGCAGATGAATTATGAGGATTTTTGCCATATTGCCACAGTATGCACAGAGCAGATTGGCCAGAAGTGCAAACGTTTCTTCAGCCCTTCAAACTTTATGAAGTTTGAGAAGGATGATTCTGGGAGAATTGCAATCTTGCCCTTTTATCTTTATGTTATGCGGACGGTAAGTTATCTTCAGACAAATATTGTTAGAATTACCAATTGCATTTGTGTGGTGTGCTCCATTTTCATCTCTGATAAGCTGGTTATTCAAGCCCATTCCATTAACATTTCTCTTATAATTTCCTATCTGATGTAGTTCTTTTTGCTAATTGCAAAGTAGATTACTTATATATTATCATAATTTGCTCCATTATTATTGTTTTGGTAGCTCTAAGCCACTTAAAGCAATACAACAAAACCATAATTAGAATACAAGAACATGAGGCTTGACATTCACCAAAAAATACTTCATGGGTATAACAATGCCCAAGAAAGCTAAAAATGTCTCTTCCTATCATCAAGATGGGCTGCACGTAAGTTTGAACCGTAACACAAAAAAGTTTCTCTGAATTCATATTTCTGGGTATTAACTCGTTTGAAATCATATCATGCATGTTACTGTTTTCTTTCCTTGTATATGCAATTGTATAACACTTTTTTAACTGCTTTCATCAGGTATCGCTTACACAAGCAAGAATTGATATGAGTGAGCTTGATGAGGATTCTGATGGTTTCCTTCAACCTCATGTACGGACATCCCAACACATGTTAACACCATTTCACGCCTTAGTAATGTTTGACATATCTTAAGTTAATTATGTTCACAGGAAATGGAAGCATATATAAGAGGGCTTATCCCCAATTTGGCACAATTGCGTGATATGCCATCAGCATTTGTTCAAATGTACTGCCGCATAGCTGCACGCAAGTTCTTCTTCTTCTGCGATCCACATAGACGAGGTTTGAGTGAACTTTAAATACAACTGTATTAATCTTGAAATTGTTCTTTGTAAGAGGAACTATCTGTTTTATAACTGCATACATTTCTTCCAGGGAAAGCATGCATAAAGAAAGTATTGCTGAGCAACTGTCTTCAGGAACTAATGGAACTACACCAGGTAATAAAAGAAATGGATTGCATGGTTTGCTCGTGCAAGTTCTGTTAATATTGCACCTTATAGGCTCACAACATAATATTTTCACACTATACATTATATATTCTGATTCTTGATATTCATGATCCTAATCAATTATATTTTCAGGAGAGTGAAGAAGAGGTCACTGACACTGAGCAGGCTGAAAACTGGTTTTCTTTGACTTCAGCTCAGCGCATTTGTGGTATGCCAGCTGCCCTCATGTCTCTTTTGCTCTTTTGCTGAGTTTTCTTTTGGTGTAGGACAGCAATCTGTGTTTTGCAAAAAGTTACCTTTTGTCATTCTATTGAAAAGGAGTTTGATGATCTACCTAATGCCCATGGCTCTATGCAGATATGTTTCTTGCACTAGATAAAGATACAAATGGCACATTGAGCAAACATGAGCTCAAGGAATATGCAGATGGGACATTGACAGATATCTTCATTGAAAGAGGTTAAAATCCACTATCTACTCTCATGATGCTTACATTGTTTCTTCTGAATCACCTTAACCAAAAAGAAACATGCAATTGCTGTATGTATTATATACATAGATCATGGTGGATTTCATGGACTTCAGTAATGAATAGGTAATGACATAATTCCTTTTCTCAGTTTTTGATGAACATGTACGCCGGAGCAAAGTTGGAGGTGGCAACAGTCGTGAGATGGACTTTGAAAGCTTTCTTGACTTTGTTTTGGCTCTAGAAAACAAAGATACTCCTGAAGGATTGACATACTTATTTAGACGCCTTGATCTTAACAGAAGGGGATTCCTGACAACTGTTGATATCCATACTCTGTTTAGGTATGTATGGGATAGTTTATAATCTATACTGTGTATTTGTGTGTAGTGCTAGAAAATATCTATTTTAGAAAGGTGCCTCGACCAGGGGAAAATTGACTGTTGTTCATTAGAATAGCTTGTCTGTTGCATAAAAAAATGAGCTAGCATTGTTTTTGTCAAAATTGAGAATAGCCTCCCCAATCACATTCTGAGCGCTCTACTGTTCTATTTATCTTCAGCTTGGAAGAAAAGAAAGGAGGATGTCAGAGTTAGCATTCCTGCCTGATACCATCTTCCTAGATTTAATCTGCCTTTTTTTCTTGCCAAACTATTAGACGGTTTCCCTAGCCTTAGTAGGCAGGACATCACTGTGACATTGCACCTTCAGTAGCTTTTCTGTAGTAGTAACTTGTTTTGTTCTACTCATGGGATGTTCTCTAGTTTTTTGTACTAACTAGTGGGCATGTGGAGTGATTCAAAACAAGTCACAATAGAACATGCAAACCCTTAAATTACAGTTGGTATAAAGTACCATACTAATGGTTTACCTTTGGAAGGACAGTGTAGAGTGAACCGCTTGTACAGTATGATCAACTTTGTGAAGGAAAAAATCCTATGATCACAACTTGCAAGGCTGACTGTCCCCATTTACGCTTTCTTTGAAATCAGGGGTTGCAATTTACAGTATTTCCTTTGCAGCCACTGTTTAAGCAACAAGATATCCACAATTAGTTTTGTAACCTGTCCTTTGTGTTATAAGCGCCACTATTTCTTACATTAGTTACAAGTGAGACACAGTTGCATGTGAGCACATATTTGTCTTTAGCATTTTCTCAATATTTCGTGAGAATTAAATAATTAGGAAATCATGATGTGTTGAATAAACAACAGTTGGTTCAAACCACATGTCATAGTTACTCGCAATTGCCTTTGAACCTTTGCAAGCGGTTTTACTATCGAAAAACCATTTTGGAAGTCATTCATATTTCATATCAAACTCATGATACATATGCCAGTTAGATCACCAGGCATCAATGTTTTTACTCAGATAATTCATTTTCCTCATGCAACTTTGTTATCATTTCCAGGGATGTACACCAGAAATGGATTGAAGGCGGAAACTATGAACTTTGCATCGAAGATGTGAGGGATGAAATCTGGGACATGGTGAAGCCAGCAGATCCTCTCAGGATCGCCCTAACCGATCTTCTTTCTTGTAAGCAAGGTGGGACTATTGCCAGCATGCTTATAGATGTACGTGGCTTCTGGGCTCACGACAACAGAGAGAACCTCCTCCAGGAAGAGGAAGAGCAAGTCGAAGAGGCTTGAGTCGCCCCCCTCTGCTGAGCACCCAATCTCAAGGCATGGCCAACTGTCTACCGCTCCTGCCGTATGTGTGTCATTGTTGCTTACATAATGTATTAGATCAAGTTCTACCTGTTCGCTGAGACTTTTAAGTGTGCCATTTATGTAATCTGAGTGAAACCTTTGACATATTTTGAGCTAAACGTGATGTCGTGCCGACTAGCTGTGCACCGTAAGCTTTGGTTGGATGCAGAAAGTAAAGCCTAAGCCTGTGTAATATGTGCATCTAAGACGTCACACCACGCTTGTAATTCGGCAATACATTTTAGGTCCTTGATGCAATTGTCTGCATTCATGTGAAGGTTTGTTGCTTTTGTTCGATCGTGAGGTTGTGCCTTTTACCCGTCTGTGTCGATGGAGCCAAGAAAACACATCTTTTGTCCTAAACGTCACGCAGCCTAAACATGACGGACGGTGTGGGATCCGCCGCCGGGGGCGGGCACGCGCAGCCTAGATCTGTCGCCGAGCTCCACACTCGCCTACCTCTATCAACGTTGAGCTTTACCACCGGCGTCCGCTAAGCTTCACCACCTGCTCGCCAAGCTTTTAAATGGTAACTAACCCAACTCTAAATTCAGGGAGTTCAAATAATAAGCACAAATAACAATCAACACTTCACACTCATCATTCTAATCGGTCAAAGGAGATTAAAGATCATGGATTATACTCATACATCACACAGTCACATAGCCATGCAATATACAAACACTCTGCTGTCTAGCAGAACCTAGGTGTTGCCGAGGTACTAAGTGCCGCCTTTTTTAACGCGGCTCCATACCGTCTAATTTAAATGGTTCTATCTATTATTATTACATAGTGACAATATAGATAAGAGGGTCGGCAGATCATTAATTTTTAAACAATTCAATCTCTTTCTTGATATTTTTTGAAATGAAATCTGACAAGTGAAAAACAGTGCCAGTGGAGCAGTCGGCTTCTCTTATTATGTCAGAAAGCCCGATGTCAAGAGTAATCGGGATCCCAGCCATTCCACTGAACGCTAAGATCTAACGGTACAAAACTATCTCGGTTGCATGAAATCCCACCTCTAACTGATACGAATTGAGTCTCGGCGACCGCTGATCCCGGTAGAATGGCTCCGATTCGTTCACTGCATTTGACGTCGGCTTACTTCATCTGTCGGTGTCTCTCGAACCAAATCAAACCAAACCACAAATTTCCAATTCAAAAGTTTCCCCGATAAGCGTCGCCGAAGCCGTCGCCGTCTTTGGAGATGGAGGCGGCGCGGGAGTCAATGGCGGCCCTCCTCGACGCCGGCCTCTTCGACTGCGCCCAGACGCTCGTCCGTAACCCCTCCCGTTCCCACCCTTTCCCCTCTCCGAATCACTAGGGTTTTGCCGCCCCAAATCACTCGCTGCTCGTGCGCGCGCTTGGATCGGGCGCCGAGTATGGTCTCGTTTCCGAACCAGCAGTTGCTCCGCCGCCTGTGGCACACGTGGGGCGCGCGCGCGCCCACGAGATTGGGCGGGTGGCTGGGAGACTGATCCAGACTTCCAGCGAGCTGCCTGGGCTGCCTGTTTCAGTAGTTGTTCACTTGTTCCTCCTGCATTGAGGTTTCGTGTGGGGATAATGCTTGTTCATTGTTTGCAGGGGTGCTTTCTCGTGTCTTCGGCGGGTGCGAGCAGTGAGGCTGCCATGTCCATGAAGGTGGAAAGCTTGGTAAGCTCCCTTGAGTAGCTCAGGAAATAATGCTAATTCGGTTTTATCTGTACTCCATGTTGCCGTTGATAGTCCTTGACTCCTTGTGTTCTGTCCTCTGAGCCAAATTGTCAGAGCATTTATGCTGCTTTATCTATGAGCAATACTGTTTATGTTGTTGCATAAGTGAAAGGAGCTGAACAGAGGCCTCTGCATTTCTATTGTGTAGATGGTCCAATCTCACTTCTTGAAGCTTAAGGTATCGGTGTATTGCAGGTTCTGCATGGTGATGCTTTGCATGGGGAGAAAGAATTTCGCAGGGCACTGGTAATTTTGCTGATAAATCGATGTTAATGGCAAAATGGCAATGCATTTTGGGGTTTTGTCTTGTATGGAAATTAAATGCACGATTCACACCCCAATTCTGAAATCTTACTCTCTTATTTCCTTTTTCACCATGGTAGAGTGCCTACAAGCAAGCTATGCAATGCAGCAAAAGCATACCTAGGCAAGCAACTAGTAACACCAGAAGCTCAGTAACTGCCACTGGCCGGTCCCCTTCTCCAAATTCTTCAAGTCTTGCACCACTCAATGAAAATGAGGTCTGAACAGCTCAGCTGGCCATTAGATATTTCTTGCATTGTTATTTATTTCTGTCATATCTAGCAAGCAACTCATTTTTTTCTGTACTGTTGCAGGTGAAATTTAAAATTGCCCTCTGCCATTCTGCACTACGTGAGCATCGTGAAGCACTTCAAGAGGTTCCCATTTTCATTCACTTTTGTTTGGTTTTCTTTGTCTTATATTCCTGAAATTTGTACTCAATACTCAAACGAGGAAAATAAGGAACATAATATATGTAGGATACTAGGATGATTTGAATTCAATTTTGGTAGTGACGAAGACATGTGACACAAAACATGGCCTATATGTTTCCTGCAGATGGAAGGGATTCCTTCTAAAGCGAGGACTCTAAAAATGAATCTGATGTTAGGGAAGCTATATCGGATATCCAGAAATAATCGTGCAGCAGCTGTATGTTATAAAGAGTGCCTGAGGTATGCCATGTCAAATGATTCACTTCCTAGCTCCTCAATTCTGCAACTGCGTAGACAATCACATAAACTGCCATTGTAAATCATGCCCCCCCTAAACATTGTTATGGAAACCTCCATTTTTTGACCATTAAAAACATTGCCTCTTACTTGGTCATTTCTTGACAAATAACGAAATTAATTTGACAGGCAATGCCCTTATGTTTTTGAGGCTATTACAGCTTTGGCTGAAATAGGGGTTTCTTCAAAGGAGTTCTCGTTGTTATTCTCACAAGTAAGTGTGTTCTGCAAAGGCAGCTTGGACTCTCAAGCTGAATATAGTACAATTTTTTTGAGGCTAGATAAATACTCCCTCCGGTCATTAACATATGACATTTTTAACACTAATATATTAATGACAGGAGGGAGTACAGTTATGCATGCTTGATTGTCTGTCATTTTTTCTGGCTGCCAGTTGTGTTTGCATGTGCACGACTGCACGGTCTATCAGATTCCATTGATGACATGCCTGCTGGCTGAGTTTGCTACAAAATTAAATATGCTATTGTCTGCTTTACTTTGCAACAAAGGACATTTCTCAGCATCATATAAAAAATATATTCTTGATGGAAGCCTGCAACAAAGAAATTGGTTTTATGGATCTCTGAAATTGCATACAATATGCCAATATTTACCTTTTCACAATTCAACATGATTATAGAACCATCAATCCATCATTCCACTAAACAAATTTATCATTTTTATATTTCTTTTGCTGTTATGAGCACTTCATATACAAATTATGTCCAAATAATGGACACATTGGTTAATTATAAAATATAAGCTGTCCTCAATACTTTCAAACATTATCCACTCAAATTTAATTTAGTCAAAGACCTGAAATGAGTATTATGTGTCTCTGTAGGCACCAAATAGAGGAGGCAAGCCTCCAGGTGACTCTTTGGATGCACATCGTTGGTGGAATGTAAGTGAACTATGTTGTACTCCTCTAGTGTAGATAGTACATGTGAACCCCAAAACCATTTGCCATTTCTTATGTTGGATGCAAGTAATTGATCAGTGCTTATTCTTTTATGGTTGATTTGCTTAGTTCCATTGATTGTTGAACCCCAAAACCACATGTACAGTATAATTGCCAAACTTATTATGGATGAAATACATGCTTCTTTCAGCCAGGAATGGTAGGTAGCACGTGCGCTTGTGAAGGGGCTCACCACAAACACTTTCTGATAGACTCTCGATGCATCAGGGCATGATTTTCTTTCCTTGCATGTTGCATGCATGTGATCTACAGAATACAGATCTTCTGTGGCTATTGACTCGGAAACGAATGTGCTATATCATTTTCTTTTTCTCTAGTTGAAAGTTTTCTCGTAGAAAGTTTTGAAGTTCTCAAGAGTAAGTTTTCTGATAGTAAGTATTTCTAGTATCTACGTGGGAGGTTTTTTATCTTTAAATGAAAGTTTTATTATGGAAAGTTTTCAGTCATCGAGAGGAATCATTCTGATGAATAAGTTGACGTTTTCTCAATAGAAAATTTTCTTTTCACATAAGTTCGTGTAGAAGTTCCATGTTCACAATAGAAAGCTTATAGTATTTTATGTATGAAGTTTCATACCATCATATGTCAAGTAAAAAGTTTCATATTTGGAAGTGGGATCCAAACTACTTAAAAACTTGAGCATAAAATCCTATACATAGGGTCTTTTCTCCGGTATGCACGCAAGTAAGTTATAGCCTGGCTTGTTGCTGTTTTAACCAGTGGAAGTGATGTTATTCGAAGAGACAACACATAACTAACTGTTCACACGAACAGTCGAACTAGATGTGCCCAGGGAACGTACCTGCTTTCACCAGGCTGTTGGAACTGTTAGCGAGATTCGTGAGTGCACGAGCGTTCGCGAAGATGTCCCCACTTTCAGCTCTATGGTATCATTGTGTGAATTGAACCCACTCATGGGACAGTTGTTATGCACAGTTTTTCGAGTTCTTTTTCCTGAACACGAAGAATTTGTGACCAGCCACAACAAATGCACACCTGCAGTTATGTTGTTTGTTTCTTGTGCCTACTTATAAGGTGTGATCAATACTAGAACATTAAGAACATACCATGATATTGTACCTACTGATCACATTTGGTTGTATTTTTATTCAATAGTTTCCTCGCAAAAACTCCATTTTGTTCCTTTCACTGCCACATTGATGCTTAAGTTTTGAGTTAAATTATTTCTAATAATTTCCTCACAAAATCTACTAACTCATTCAGCATATATTTGTGCATACTTATTTGTTCTTGTTATAGGTTGCCTCAAACAATTATTGACTTAGATAATTGTTTTCTTAACAGCGCTACGTTGAGGCCCAATGTTGCATTGCTTCACATGATTATAAAGGTGGTAAAATAGCTTTTGTCCAAATTCATTTGATAATTCTAAACATAGTATACACTTAGTTGATTTTTATCGATGTTAAAAAAATTCTTTGCATGACTGCAAAGAATTTCCAATACTAATAAAATGCTATATATTATATCACCCTGTATTGACATCATGTGTCTTAATTTGTTGTTGGCTCTTGCGCCATTGAGTGAAGTTTGATATTCAACCTTTCTATACTTCTATTTGTTTGCTTGTATCTGCTCATCTGCTGCGCTTAAACTTATAGTGATCACATAATATAATCTTGTTCATTATTTTGTTTAGGTGGCCTTGACATATATCTAGAATTAATGCAACGATTCCCGAACAATGTGCATATCTTGTTGGAAATTGCAAAGGTTTGTTTTTTCTTCAATCATCCTATTTTATGCTTTCTGTATGTTATGGACTTGTCAATGCATTAAGCACCATGGCTTTATCGGACTTCTGATTGTTCTTTGTGTTCATCCTGACTTTGGAGCTTCTTATTTAAAGGTTGAAGCCATCATAGGCAGGAACGATGAAGCTATCATGAACTTTGAGAAGGTAAAATTAACATGTACTTAGAATTCCTTAAAACAAAAGTATGTGATAAATTCATTTACTGCCTTGCAGGCTCGGTTAATTGATCCAAACATCATGACATATATGGATGAGTATGCAATTATCCTAAAATCGAAATCTGACTACACAAAGCTTAACAAGTTGGTACATGATATGCTGCATATTGATCCTGCAAGACCAGAAACATGTGTTGCTCTTGCAGCATTGTGGGAAAGAAAAGATGAACGGAAAGCTTTGACATATGCTGAAAAGGTTTACATCTGTTACAAATATCTTTTTTGGAAGCTAATATTAACCCTAATGTTCCTTGCTTTTCTTTTCAACAGAGCCTCCGAGTTGACGATAGACATATAACAGGTTATATCATGAAGGTAATAATGCAAAAGATTGTCCATACACTGGATTTTGCACTGTTCTATACTTGTAATGGCATCTTCTTGCATTGCAAAGTGCTATAGAGAAACTCGTCTGCATTGAAGTTGGTTGCATGGGATTAAACCAAAATGCTGTGATAGTTTTTCATGGTATTTACTTTTGGAAGTTGTATGTATCTTTGTATACTTGCTACCTCTGTTTTTTATTTATTCACATGCCAGTCTTACTGTTTGCTCATTGCTTTTCAAGGGAAATATTCATCTTTTGTTGAATCGACCTGATTTGGCAGTCACGGACTTCAGGGGAGCTCAAGAACTAAGGGCTGATCTTCGCTCTTATCAAGGTATTTTTGCATGGTTCTTCTGATTTTTATGATGAAAAATACTATCAACCTAATAGATATATTATCAGGTTTGGTGCGTGCTTATCTAGCACTCTCTAAATGCAAAGATGCATTATTCACTGCACGTGAAGCAATGAAGGTTATGCACCAGTCTGCAAAAGCTCTCAAGTTAGTTGGTGATGTGCATTCTATCAGTTCCAGTGGGAGAGAGAAGGTAATGTTTCTTTTCCTTGGTCATAATGCCACAATTATATGTATATTTTAGTTTCGAAAGAACCCTTTATGTGGTTATGGTCAGTTGGCTACTTTAGTCACGATTATATTTTGTGTACTTCCCATTCAATGATAGTGCCCTTTGGAAAATTCATTGCACTATTTCCAGGCTAGGAAGTTCTATGAATCTGCCATTCGTCTTGAACCTGGATTTCTTGGAGCTGCATTGGCTTTGGCTGATTTGCATGTTGCTGAAGGACGGAACAAGGATGCAGTATTACTACTTGAAAGATATCTGAGACAGTGGGCAGATGATTCTCTACACATCAAGTTGGCTCAAGTATTTGCAGCAACAAATGTGCTTTCTGATGCGCTTTCCCACTATCAATCTGCTCTAAGGTGTGCCTTTACTTGGAATTAAACTGTGAAATATCATCATTATTGCAATAGCATTCAGCCACTTATTCTTCCCTGTCCGTTGTTGACACCCATAGACTCAGACACTTAGGCTGTGTTTGGTTCAGTTTTTCCAACCAGCTTCCTGGACAGGAAGCTGGAAGCTGAACCAAATAGGTTTCAGGGCCAACCAGCTTTTTCAAAAGCAGTAGTTTTTTTGTAGTACAAATTGAAAGTTAGGGGACCTCAACTTTCACAGTTTCTCAGTTCAACTTTGAATAAAAATTAACCACCATGCCATTACAACATACTAGTTCATATAAAATTTGAAAAGGCAAAATTTTAATAAAATATATCATTTTAGTATAATTCAAAAATGTATAATTTTAGTACAAATATTATAAAATTTCATGATTATAATGATTTACATGCAAAATTGCATATTAATAATGTAACCAAACATTATGAGGTACCAAAACATAAATCCACAGCTATTCCAATCAAACAGCTCACATCAGCTTTTTCAGAATCTACAGCTCAACCAAACACACCCTTAGTACACAAGTAGACGAGATTTAATTCATTAATATATTGGATATAACCATACTTGTTATGGCGTCACCATATCGTCGCCATAGCGACGCCATATCGTTGTGGCGGAAAATCGCAGTTCGCCACAGGTCGCCATAGCGCTGGAGGGTGTGTGGCGGGCGCCACAGGCGCGTGGCGTCGCTGTGGCGTCGC
>KE373057.1:1051692-1065576 GCA_000418225.1 Zizania latifolia
TGAGCTTTAAATATATTATTAGACATAATTTTAAATATATTTTTGCAATTTTAATTATATATTTTTTATCTTATAATGCATCTAAAGTGATAATATTGCAACTTGATATTGTATTGCTATGTTTACCATGCTATATTACTATTGTTATTTACAATTTAGTATTTTAGCATTTATATATTGATATATTTTTCTAAATCCTATAAGATATTTTTCTATATTGTTCGCCACGCTGATGTGTCTGTGGCGATGCTGCGCCGCGCGCCATAGGCGCTGTAAAGTTGTGAAGGTGGTAGGTCGCCACGCTTCGCCGCGTCGCCGTAACAACTATGGATATAACTAAGTTATACCGGTAAGATTCTAATTCTGGTTCCTGAACTAAGGTTTGGAATGTCGTATGAAATATAAATAATGAAATGATTGGTAAGGTTTGTCCTGAATCTTGTGTTTTTCTTTCTGTTTGAACTAACATTTTTTTCTTGGTTTATCTTCTGACATGTCATTTGTCCCCTCATTGTGCTGAGTGCTACCTTAACTGGGAAAACCTGGGTTCAACAAGGGTAAACTGACTGTTTGTTATGTTCAAAAAAAATAATGGGGCACTACCGTTCCATTAGGACATTTTGACCTAGAGTTACCTTGCTTCAATTGGCTTAGTGCTGGTGTATCTTAATCCCATGAGTTGTAAATTGACTGCTTTGCTACTGTCGTAGCTGGTAACTGTCTGGGATTTCTACTGGTACCGATTGGTTGGTCTCAGTTGGTAGATTCTGTTTTTTTTAAACTTTGCTTAATATTTCTCCATATGCCTCTTACATAACTGTTTCACTATTGTACCCTGGTGTTGCAGAATAAACCCACATAATGAAGCCGCAAAGAAAGGATTGGAACGCCTGGAGAAGCAAATGAAGGTTTGTGTTCCATAAACCATTTATCATGGTAGCTACCCAGCTCTCTAACATCTAGGTCATGAAGCATTGATCCCTCTGGTCTCGCATTTGCAGGGCGTAGACCCTGATGCGCCTGAAGAGGATGAAGAGAATGAAGCGGACGACGTTGACGGTGACCAAGACGACCCCGAGCTGCTGTAGAAAAACATGGTGAAATCACAACAAGTCAACAACTAAGGCACCTCTTACCAGGAGTCAACTTTTGGTCCATACCTGGAACCACTGCTGCAGCGTGAGAGCCTCTCTATTGCCATATCGACCTATCGACCTATCCACCAGCAACTGGAAGACGATGGGCACCTCTCTTTTACTGCATGTAAGTTTTCTTGCTTACACCGTTACATGAATCGTCGTGCGTTGAGTAGCAACGCTCAGTACTTGTAGGTCTACTGCTCCAATGGTTTGGGATGTCGAAAGGAGCAACGTTTGTGAGCTAGCCTTTGAGTGACAATATCACCAGAACTGATCTTTGCTGTTCTCAAACTCAAATTCAGATTATTTTGCTCTTAAAATTTATCCCATGTATAATAATGTGCTCCATAGCTTAGTTTTTGGTTTGAACTGGTTAGTACATGTAACTCAATACGATATCAGAGTTAGAAGATATGTGTTTGAATCCTGTTTGGTTGGCGTACAATTAAATAAAAATTGTAGCCTATTTTTATTTCACACTTGAGGTTTGATAGGATTAAGGTTTTGGGTTAAACTGACCGGATGAGATCAGTCTATGCAATTCATGCATGTTGGCGTTTTTTTTTTTGCTGTTTTGGGATAATGCATGGCGCCTATTCTATTGCAAGGAACATGGAACAATTGGACGGCAACGGAAATGAACTGCGGCATTTTTAAACATTTATAAGGCCTGAAAACACTTGATGATTTTGTTATATACGATGACGTTCAAGGTTCAACTTTTCTGCAATGGTTTCTTTTATGCGGTAAGCATGATCAGGGACCCACTTGATCCTAGATATATGTGTGTATTTTTGTATGGCATTTTCAAGTGAATTGTCACAAGATCTTGAAATTAGGCCTAATAGGCCTTTTATCGGGATCCAGAATATCTAAATCTGTCAGATATTAATATTCATATCTAGAAAAATACACATACTTGTATCTGAATCTAAAACTATCCAATTCGATCATATTTGTATCTGTTTTAAAGTGTTCTCGATGAAAACTATCATACCCGTTTTCACCCCTAGCTCCATTAAATCTGCAAAAGCAGCAGGCTTCACCCACCAGTTGCACACCAGACATTGATAATCTTTCAGCACAGGTCAGGATGGTGGAATTTGATATGGATAAGGAGATCTCATGCCCCTGTATGTGGTAGCCTGTCTCATGTCGAGTGTTAATGACAGAAGAGTATAATTTAAAAATGAAGACAGTCTTTACCTATTAGACGTTTTTTGGATTCAGTAAGCCTATAACCTAACTTGTGGCTTTCGTTGGACCTATCGGCATATAGATGAGCAAATCTAATATGACATGGATGAGCTGATTTCGTTGGACCTATCGGCATATAGATGAGCAAATCTAATATGACATGGATGAGCTGGTTTGTGATTCAGAGCTTGTTTGGTAACTCACAAAGAATCTTTGGTTGGCATTATAGGAAATTGGGCTAAACAAGACGGTCTATAGGTGAGCAAACCTTATGGCATTTCTAATTCATATAAACTATGGATAGTTTATAAAGGAGAAAGAGTGTATTTTAGATTTAACCATTCTAATGTATAGTTTTTATAGTAGTTTTTATGTAGAGAAAAATTAATATTTTATTTATGCACTATAAGCAAAAATGCTTATATGTCACTAAATTTAATGATATAGAAACTATTCTAGAGTTCTAACGGTGTATAAGTAGTTTCTTAGCGCATTGGTATGTGTGTCGACTTAGTTTCTAGATGAAGAAACCATTTTCATATCTTTCCTCATTAACTATTCTACCACCTAAACAAAATACTTACATAACACTATATTTAATATTATAAAAACTATCTAGTCGGCGGGCTAAGACCTAATGGAACGTAGGCAAGCTAACCCATGGTATGGAACCTAGGCAAGCTAACCCATAGTGGAGCGGCCGGCAAGGCCACACTTTGGAAGATGGTGTTTATAACGAAAGTAATGGAATGGATACTGCAAGAGGCACATCAACCATGCAACTTGTATGACAGATTGGAAATTTCTTTTGCGAGCAAATTATTAACCTCCAAACTGTGACAATTGGCATTCAGTGCCGTACAATAGTACGGTATGGAGTATGGACCACACAATTCTTAGGAAAGTTTACTGGAAGCATGAAATCTGAGAACGGTAGAGCAATGACAATAACAAAACAAGCACTACCAGTAAAATTTCTGGGATCATTGGGCAAATGATGAGCTATTCAATTCTGTTTGAGGTATTTTTTTAGATGAGTTACTCAATTTGATACCATATCACACAAGGAACATAGTTTCTGTTGCGTATGAAAGTAAAAAACAATCATCATTTTCCAAGAACTTGAAGCCATAAGGATGACAAGAAGAGATTTATAACGGTTGATCAAAAGTGAAGTCAAATAGATCAAATTTAAACGTCGTCACACATGGAATTGTTCTTCCTTTTCTTTTCATATTATAAGTTGTTTGACTTTTTAGTCAAACCTCTCTAACTTTAATCAAATTTAAAGAAAAATGTATTATCATATATAATATTAAATAAATACACTAATAATATATATTTCATGATTGATTTAACAACTAATTTGACGTTACAATTATTGATATATTTTTTCATAGAATTGGACAATGTTAGAGAAATTTAACTTATAAAAAAGTCAAACGACTTATAATATAGAATAGAGAGAATACATCTTTATCTCAACGGTTGTTGCCATAAGTTATCAGAATCTATCTGCTAAAAGCCTACAAGGATAAAAGGTTAAGAGTATGGCCTTTGCTCAGGTGAAGAGCTCAAGTGGTTCTCTTGGTGTGTCTGATCTGTGATATGCCCCGTGCTGCATGCAAGATGTCTCTTCAGATTTCCGCGATGATCCCAGTTGATAACTTTTTAATATACCAATTGAAAGATATCTGAAGTTTAATACCAGAGAGGGCAAAGATGAGAATCAATTGGGTGTACAGGTGGGGCTCAATAAAGATGGAAGGCTGGAAGCTGACACGGTTACTGTATCATAAAAATGTTAGCTATATTTAGGCTGAAAAGGTTACTGTTCAAATGTTTGATCATTTGATGTCTATATTATTGTGAAGCTAAGGATGAATCAGGCAGGATATAGCGGAAGAACCGAAATAAAGAATTGGAATTCCTGTACCATCCGAATGTATTATAACAAAAGGGGGCACTAAGGCAAAACAATATCCTTATTAATCCTAAATGGTGTAAACTGTAAAGTGTCAAGTGTAGTTGGAGTCAGTTGGTCCACATTTATTCATTATCAATTTTGCAACTGATAAAGCAGAGTCATACATATTCTACCATATAGGGTCACAATAAAACCTTAAACCTGAGTGTATAATCATCCTAGTTCTTTGGGTATTCTCTTGCACCGAAAATAGTCGATCCAACTCTAACATTTGTGCTGCCCATTTCAATCTGCACAAACACATAAACAGTAGGAAATGTTAGTTATTCATCTAAGTACATCTCTAAACTTGAAGCTTGCAATCTATCCTTACAGCTTGCTCAAAATCAGCAGACATGCCCATAGACAGCTCACACTGCTCCTCTGGAATTCCAAGCCCCTTGCATACCTCTTTCTGGCAATTAGCCAATGCCTATGGGTTCAACAGAAACAGATAGTATATATATTAGCCCTATCGAATATATAGTCCAACTAAATTTGTGTCAGCAAATAACCATGAAATTCTCTGGAGTTGAGGAATAATCAAGCATCCCAATTGTCATCAAACCAGAAAACACGAGATTTGGGCAGCCCAGTTTCACATGCTTTGCTAACTCTACACATCCCGATGGATCTACTCCAAATTTCGCTGCAGAACAGCAACATAATTTCAGAACTATGGTGATACAAGATTGTTTGTGGACAAGAATAATGTGCTCTCATACAGCAAGAATTATCACTCCACGTACTTATCCATGGATAGTAAACACTAAGAACTAGATATTCAAACAATCATAAATTCCATTGTTGTTCATAAACAACCAAAAGTGCTAATGCATATTGATCCATTGCTACGAGATCAAGTTCACAACAGTATTTTAGAAGGAAATTAGAGTACGCACATTCTTCTCCACTAGTGTTGACCTGGACTAAGACCTTAAGGGGCTTTCTTCCCAAATCAGCTACCACACGATCAAGGCGATTGGCTATCTGAAAGAGTAAATCAGCAAATATACACTTAGTCTGTTTATAGTTGCAAGATTGACAAAATGAAGACTACAGCCAACTATTCTTTTCTAACTTGCAGTTGATGCAACTGAGGTCATGCTATACAAAAAATACGATAAATATAGAGCTCTTTATATTGCTCTGTATAACATGATTTGATCATACATATGAAATGGTATGTCCAATTGGTAAATATCAAGTTCTACTATGCAACTGGTATGTAATTATGTGTTAGAACAGGATGATTTCTTCTGTTACTTTCACTGACCAGCAAGAGATAGCTTATTATTAGAAGATAAGTAGAGTTGATGGCTGACTACAAATGCCTTACAAGTTTTTCACATTTTAAAGTCATAAATAATTGCAGTTGAAGTAACCACAAGAAAAAATGAATTGAGGTGCACCTTTTGATCATCTACACTCTCAACCATGTCAAGATTTGGTACACCAGCTGTAGGTCAAAACCAAGAAAAGAAATATTGACTGAATCATAAACCTCAAACTAGATAAGGCTTTGAGTACCCCGAGATTCATACAAAATGGACATCTCCATTGGCAAATAGTCAAATAGTGAGTCTAACATTCCATGAAGCCAGAAAAAGGTCCAGTTTAATGCATTACATTTAGGATACAAATAAACCATGTAGTACATTATATTATACAGTTAAACTATTTAGTAGCAAAACCAATACTAGGAAATTGAAGTTGATAACTCTTGACTGCTAGAATAGAAGAACAAGAAAGCAGACCAACTCATAATTTAAAGAAATGATAGAAAAATATATGGAGCTTTAGCCAACAAATAAAAGTAAAAAAATAAAGCAATTAATTAGCAGGAACCCACCTAAGAGGGCTCTGGCCTTGTTACTTTGGAGGTTCCCAATGAAATGCCACTCAATATCCTCTGGAAGCTGCAAAACAGAGAGCACTTGATCAGGTAACCAAAATTTAAAGACGCATGAGGTAATCAATTGCATCAAGCATATCCATCAAGATATGCTAGCAGCTAGCTCATACAAAAGAGAGAAATTGGCAGAGTGCTTCGCTAACAGCATTTTTAATACAACTTGAGTGTGGAGTGCTCGTCACATATAAACACACAGAGAGTACTCACCAGTGAATTCTTAGACATTCATCATATTTCCATGAAACATTAAAGGACCTACCTCCCTGTTCTTCCAAAATGAATTACTAATAAAGGAAGAATTTAACATCAAACAACAATTATGTATACATTTAGTATATTGTATACAAAGCAGGAATAGGGATATCTCAAAATAATCTATATGCGAGTTCACTTCTAACAAAAATATCACCATTTCACAACTACGACATCCTCTATTTAACTATGATTGATTGCAAGGCCAAACGCTTTGGAACTAATCATATTCGAACTGCAAAACATTTACACGCCCGATTGCAATAGCGGGATTTCCACTGATTATTGTGGGAATTGAACTGTTCTTTTTTATGGAATTCCTGCAAAAATTCTATGAGATTCCAACTCAGGAGTGAACTGGATAAATAATTTCCTCCCTATTTCAAGAGACGTCCTAATCGATAGCCCACACAGCGAGAAGATGAAAAGTGAGGGCGAAGCAACTACGCGAGGGAGTATCTTTAACCTGAGGGGCCTTGTCGATGAGCTCCTGGACGTAGTTCTCGCCGAAGCAGCGGTGGCCGGCGTCGTACACGCCGCGGATGACGCCAACCGGCTTCGTCTTGCTCACCGCCACCACGCGCACGGACTCCGGCGCCCGCCCCGACCGCGCCGCCGCATGCTGCGCGCGCGACAGCACCGACCGGAGCGCCGCCGCCGCGCCTTCCGCCGCGGCAACGGACGCCATCTCCCCTGATCCGCCGCCCTCCGTCGCCGCCGTGGTTGGTGGCTGGGAGGCGCCTGTGCCCTGTGGTTCCTCGACCGTGTGGCTTTTTTTTTTTTTGAAAGATAGAAAAATTCAAAAGAAACCTTTGGAATGCTTTGAAGTTCTAACGGTTCGCTTTGTTTAGCGAATGAATTTCACATAAAACTGTTGGAATCTAGGAAACCAAATAAATTCAAATGGAGAAAAAAGAGAGAATTAATTTTATAAATCAAAATTTCACAAAAGTATCAAAATCAACTGGAACATTTTAAACTATGCATTATTTAACCATAAACTTTCAAACCCCAACATTATTCAACCTTAAACTTTCAAAACCCACAACATTATTCAACCCTAAACTTTCAAAATCACCCACTTATCACCTTTGGCTAAAATTTAGAGCATCTCTAGAAGATTCGTTAACTCGTCATTCATTCAAAAATAGCGTCTCGGCGACTCAAAACCTGCTCTAGCAGGCCATCCATCATGCACGCCAAAAATAGCACCACCTCCATCTAGCCTAAGGGCACACCAAATAGTGTTTCTCTCTCCATACGCTATCTCGCAACTACTGTCATCTGAATAGAAGTCCCATCCTCATCTAGATTTCTTTTCCCTTTTCTCCACGACGATAGGAAGGATGGTGGTGGTGGCGGCAGGTGGGCCAGATGTAGCATTTAGGAGGAGGAGTAATAGAAATAGTGGAGGCTTACCAAATCTAAGTGTCGCTCCCTGCACCGTCCGTCTACTCGCCACCGCGTCGTAACTTTTGTCGTGCCCTTTGCCTGCTCGTCGCTAAGCCACCTTCGCCCTTGCACGGCGAAAAGCACCAGCACTGAGGTGGCCTGACCCGCGTCATCGCAGGGAGCGTTGCCCCGTGTCCTCTGGCTTGCCCTTCTTGGTGGTTGGTGAGTTGTACAACGATTATGCAGGAACTAGTGACTATGCGATTGAAAGATAGGAATAGTCGAGGCTTGATGGTGATCTCGTCCAGAATATCATACTCCATTCCATCTCGCAACTGCTCCTAAGAGGGAAGATGAGATTTTAATTCGGATGAAAAAATGCAATAACTTTTGTTGTTAAAAGATATTATTAAAATATAAAGAATGTGATATGATAAGTGTAATGTGGATGGTCTATTGGAGTGTGATGATATATATAGAAAGAAAGAATATTTTTGGATGGACATCCAAGTAAGAATATAAAAATCTAAATTTAGATGTTCTAGTGCAGATGCTTTGAGCAATTTAATTGTTGTATCGTCGACATGGTAATGTGGTTCATTGCTATTGTTGAATTCTAAACACTTTTGAACGATTAAATTTTTGAAACAATTCTCATATGCACCACGGAGAAAGACTAATAAAAGTATTGTTATTTAAAATAAAATTATATTTCTAATGAAGTAGCTTGTATGGTGTAAACTTTACTCATTAATGGTGACTAATGAGCAGTGAAAACTTCACTCCGATGTAGAACCGGTGAGACGTTGTCATACAAGTGCGCTAGCGCGTCAATGGCGGACGTAGGATTTTGACGATGGGATATAAAGTTACACAGATTACGAGATATATATATATATATATATATATAATAAAGGAAAGTGGCTTGACGATAAAAATGAGCTCAATCAATGATAAAGACTCAATTTAGACATGTATATATACCAAGACAATGTGTATGACAATTCTAATACTAGTCAATTAACATAATTTTAGTGAACAGTGAAAAATTAAAACAAAATGTAGAATGTTACATTATGATTATAAAGTTGTATCACCTATGAAACATTGGATTCAGAAATAAATCATATCATTGAATTATATCCATGGACAACTACATAAAGAAAAGAGAAAAAGAGTTATAGGTAATCATAATTACAAAACTAACATGAGTATGCAATCAATATTTGCAGGTACTATATGCTTACTTCTTGTCTATTTTTGTAAAAAAAACAATATAATGTGTTACAACTTGACTCAACGGAGTGAGATATTATGTCTTCATCATCTAGAAAATATTACAATCATATCATTGTTTGTTGGCTACAACACGACATAAACAAATGAAATACTTGATTCCAAATACACGCATTCTAAATCACTAGAATCATAACAGAAGACATATTATTGTTTGATCTCAAACACACACTGGATCATGTTATATTATTGTTTGATATCCATGCCGAAATATACTGCCCAATTAAGATGCTATCTTTTGAACCCTACAATCAATGTTTGTTAGGGCTATGATTCTCGGATATCCTAAGATAAGCTTTGGTGGATCATACTGAAGGTGGGCCTAGCCTGTATGGTATCTGATGCAGCACAACAAGGAGTAGTCTAACATTGATAAAGAAGCTTTGCACCTAAATAGCTAGTAGGATGCCAGATTTGGTATTAGAGATAAAATATATACATATATCATTGTAAATAGGAAATAATCTAGAGTTCGATTATGATCCCTAGATCCTAGAAAACCGACTAGGGTCTAGCCTCATATTTGTACACCTCGCCCCTTAGACTATATAAAGGAGGCGAGGGACTCCCTCCAAAGACATCTACCTTTCATCTACCACCAGAAAGCTTCAACACACATTTTAGCCTTTAAGCCATAGATTGCTAAGCTATTTCACAAATCAATTCACAAAACATAGGGTGCAAGATTATTATCCTCCGGGAGGTCCGAACCTGTCTAAATCTTGACTCTTTTGTTCATTGAGTCGACCATAAGGCTGTTGGGTTATGGGGAGGCTACGCTAGGCTTAATTTTAAAAATTTACCCCGTTAGCCCAGGAACCATGCGTGTAATGGGATCATGGATCGTTACCTTGAGCCTCGAGACGCGCTCGGGCAGCGGAAGTAGAGTCGATGAAGCGCGTCCTCGAGCTACTCCTCACAGCTTCATTCGTTCGTCGACGGCGAAGTCGGCGCAATCCGACGATCTCCAAGGAAGAAGAACAGCACCGATGCAGCAACGGTGCCTCTACGGTATCCACACGTACAGGGATGGGATCACCTCACGCTGGCGTGCTAGCACTACTCGCGAGATCCGGAAGAGATCAATCACAACACTTGTGATCGTGGAGAGAGAGGGTGGCGGCTCGGGTTAGGGTGAAGTAACAATGAACAGCAGCCTTCATGTGCTATCCCCACCCCTCTTTATATAGTGCACCATCGTGAACCTTTAATCTATATTAAAGCCCAACAGATCTAATCTGTTCGCGTGGTCTGGAACTTCCGGCTATAGCCAGAACTTCTGGCCACCGGAACTTCCAAAATAGACCTTCTATATCGAATTAATTCTCAACCCGGAACTTCCGGTCCAACCGAAACTTCCGGTTTGTCCAGAACCCGGAACTTCCGGCTCTAGCCAGAACTTTCGGTTCGTCCAGAAAATCGAACACTGGGACTGACCCGGAACTTCTGGTCCTACCGGAACTTTCGGATGCTCAAGAACCCGAAACTTTCGGCTACAGCCGGAACTTTCGGTTCCTCCAAAATTTTCTTGGGCACAATTCCATCAATCTCCCACTTGCACAAGAACCAATTCTTTACAAGATTCGAATTCCTTCCCCTTAAGCGTGCGACCCGATAGGTTCATACACAAACGGCCGTTACCCGGAAACCATTTCTAGGTCACCGATCAATAGCGGTACCTAGCAGCACATATTGACCCCTGAATGTATACAAAGTCAAAATCATACTTTCTGAACCTTGATATACACACACCAATCACTTTACCACACGATATCAGTCAAACTCAAGACGAGATACGTGTCACCCTTGTTGGATAGCTCGACAATTCACTCGATCAAGTAGTGGATTTAATCATGACTAAGTCTTTAGTCATAGTGGCATGGCCATGCACTTTTTTAATCCAACTACCTCGAGGGGCCCAGAGACGTCTCTCCCGTTATTAGGAGGGGTAAATTCCATCTTGACCGCTCACATCCCATGACATGTTTCGTGACACACCCGAAAGCAACATTTATAACTACCCTGTTATGGAATAGCGTTTGGAAGCCCCTAAGTGTGCTACTACACATTCTAGAATCAATGACGAGCTCAGGTCTAAGGATTCTGCAGATACAACATTTGAGATGACAACTGATAGCACATTACAATAACAATCCCAACAGTATCTCAAGGTGGGTCTATCCAACTCCATGTTCACTAACATGAGTCCACATCACTGATTTGACATCTCTATATCTATGATCTGTGAAACATGATCATTAATCAGACGAATGTGCTAATCTATAAATCATCACTGTCCCACATGACGATATGAGATTAGTGATCGTTTTGAACAACATCATAACACAAAGAGTCTCACAAACAAGTCATCAACTTGCTGATCAATATAAAGGACATTTATTCAAGAAACAAGATAACAAATTATCCAAATGTACATCAGCATAGACAAGACACTTTCTCTCACATACACTGGACTCACTGACGCAAGTATCTAATACCCATTGAGCTCAAGTGCGCCTCATGCTTGGGCTGTGAGAGAGGCTTCGTCAACGGATCGGCTATGTTCAAATCCGTGTTCACCTTACATATATCTTCACATCACCTCTATCTATAATCTCACGGATCAGATGATAGCGTCGCAGTATGTGCTTAGACTTCTGGTGCGACCTAGGCTCCTTGGCTTATGCAATGGCACCACTATTATCACAATAGAGAGCCACTGGACTGGACGCACTAGGGACGACACCCAATTCAGAAACAAACTTTCTGATCCAAACTGTCTCCTTCGCAGCTTCTGAAGCTACGATATACTCGGCCTCTGTGGTAGAATCCGCAACCGTGTAATCATTTACAACGAGCTCCTCCTCACCACCATAGACCAAAAACATATCCTCAGTTCTTCTCAAGTACTTAAGGATACTCTTTATAACCGCCCAGTGACTTTCACCCGGGTTTGACTGATATCTGCTCGTAACACTTAGAGCATAAGAAACATCTGAGCGTGTACACAGCATGGCATATATGATGGATCCGATTGCGGAGGCATACGAGATCGCACTCATCTTCTCCAACTCATCAGGTGTCGAAGGACACTAATTCTTGCTGAGAGAAATGCCATGTGACATTGGCAGAAAACCTTTCTTAGAATTACGCATATTGAACCGTTTCAATACCTTATCAATGTATATGCTTTGGTTTAATCTAATTAACCTTCTCGATCTATCTCTATAGATCTTTATGCCTAAGATGTATGCTACCTCTCCAAGGTCTTGCATTGAGAAACTTTTTCTCAACGAAAACTTAACAGCATCTAACATAGCAATATCATTTTCGATCAACAATATGTCATCTACATATAAGACCAGAAACACAAGTGAGCTTCCACTAGCCTTTTTATAAACACAAGGCTCTTCTTCGTTCTTGATGAAGCCAAACCCTTTGACTACCTCATCAAAACAAAGATTCCAACTCCGAGAAGCCTGCTTCAGCCCATAAATGGACCGTTACAGCTTACAAACTTTTCCAGCATTCCCTAGATCATCAAGACCTTCAGGCTGTGTCATGTACACATCCTCACTTAGGTTTCCATTAAGGAAAGCCGTCTTGACGTCCATTTGCCATATCTCATAGTCATAAAATATGGCAATTGCTAGGATGATCCGGATAGACTTTAGCATAGTGACGGGCGAAAATGTGTCATTATAATCAACACATTGAATCTGTCTGAAACCTTTCGTCACTAATCGTGCCTTATAGATGTGAACATTTCCATCAACGTCTATATTTTTCTTGAAAATCCATTTACACTCAATGCTTTTTACACTATCGGGTGGATCGACCAAGTTCTAAACTTGGTTCTCTTGCATGGATTCCAACTCAGATCTTATGGCTCCAAGCCATTTCTCATAGTCTGGTTCCATCACCGCTTCCGTATAGGTCTTAGGTTCATCATTGTCCAACAATAATACGTCGCGCTGCCCAGTGGTCAGAAACGCAAACCGCTCGGGCGCACAACTCAACCTTTCCGACCGTCATGGGGCTGGTGTCTCAGCAACAGGTTCTGCAACACTTTGCATATCGAGTTGCGGCTTAGTAGGAGATGAAACAATTTTTGGTGGCTCTCGAACTTCTTCGAGATGCACCGTGCTCCCACTAACCTCTTTCGAGAGAAACTCTTTTTCTAGAAAAACATCATTTCGGACGACAAACACTTTGCCTTCTTCTCGGTTATAAAAGTAATATCCTTTGGTTTCCCTAGGATATCCCACAAAGAAGCATTTATCAGATTTGGGCGTGAGCTTTTCAGACGTCAAACACTTTATATAAGCCTCACAACCCTAAATCTTTGGAAAAGACAACTCGAGACGCTTCCCAGTCCATATATCATATGGTGTCCTCTCTATAGATTTAGATGGAACTCTATTTAACGTGAAAGCAGCAGTTTCTAAAACAAGTCCCCAAAAAGAAAATGGAAGATCAACCTGACTCATCATCGACCGGACCATGTCCAATAAGGTTTGGTTCCTCTGCTCGGACACCCTATTCCATTGAGGCGTGCCAAGTGAAGTTAGCTGTGGAACAATTCCACATTGCTTCAGATGATCATTAAACTCATGGCTCAAATATTCACCTCCATGATCCGATCGTAGAAATTTGATTGTCTTGCCAGTATGATTTTGTACTTCATTCTGGAACTCCTTGAACTTTTCAAAGGATTTTGACTTATG
>KE373057.1:1071823-1090438 GCA_000418225.1 Zizania latifolia
GATATAAATAAAGATAAAGATATAGATACAAATAAAGATATAGATACAAATAAAGATAAATATACAGATATAGATACAAATAAAGATATAGATACAGATATAGATACAAATAAAGATATAGATACAGACATAGATACAAATAAAGATATAGATACAGATATAGATACAAATAAAGATATAGATAAAGATATAGATATAAATAAAGATATAGATACAGATAAAGATATATATACATATACATAATGAGATAGATACAAATACATAAAGATATAGATACAGATACAAATGCAGATACATAAAGATATAGATACAGATACATAAAGATAGAGATACAGATACAGATACATAAAGATAGAGATACAGATACAGATACATAAAGATAGAGATACAGATACAGATACATAAAGATAAAGATAGATACAGATAAATACAACATTAGTTGAGCCCATTTGCAATAAAACCCAATAAGCACGCAGATACTAAGACCGGCCCAGCACTCATCGTGTCCGCTCGCTTGGCGGGAAGAAATTCTCAATTCTGCGAGGACCAAATCGGAAAAATACCCACCCCAGCCCAGGCCCTCTATTTCCTCTTCCGTTTCATTTCATCAATTCATTTCACGCCCGCCGCGCGAGCCAAGACTGCGAATTCCCCACTCCAATTTGGCAGCTCCCCGATCCAGCTCTACTCCAAATCTCCAATCCCACCCAAAACCCTAGTCCGCGGCGGCCACCGATGGGGAAACCGGCGAGGTATGACGGGAGCGACGACGATGAGGAGGAGCGGCTCTCCTCTTCGTCTTCCGTCGGCGGGGAGGAAGAAGAGGAGGAGCAGGAGGAGAGATCTAGTGGTGAGGAGCAGGAGGCGGATGGGGAGGGGGAGGAGGAGGAGGATGATGATGAGGAGGAAGCAGAGGCGGAGGGTGAGGGGGAGCAAGGGACGGGGGAGGAGGAGGAGGAGGTGGATGAGCAGGAGATCGAGGCCGTCACCACCGGCGCTGGCGCGGATGCCGATGATGATGGAGGCGACGGCGGGGGCGGAGAAACGGAGGAATCGCAGTCCACGGAGGACGACGAGGCCGCCGCCGGGAAGGATGATGCCGGTGAAGACAGCGACGAGGTGCGTGGGGTTTTTCTGTGATCTCGGGGTTGGTAATCGTGGGAGAAGCTGATTCTAGGACTAGGAGAGATACGGCGTGGGGTTTCTGTTTGAATCTGGTGATACATGGTGTCGATTTTGCTAGAATTTACGCTGGTCTTCTTTTTTAAAACCAAACCATCAGGAGGTCTGCTGATTTGCTCTGATTAGCTGTAAGGTAATATGCGCCTATATTCCTGTAGGCATTCAAGGGATGGTATTAGAGTCCATCTAAGTTGTAGGTCGTAGTTTTTCAGTAAAGTTGTTCTTGCTTTGGTCCATCTGATGTGGATTCCTGATTTTTACTTTGGGTCTTATGTATTCGTTAAGTGCTTCATGGTATATCTGTGCTACTGAAATACTGTAGTTTCTTATGACAATCAGCATGTTTGAAAGTTATCAAAGGAGTGACTGTTAGTTCTAAAATAGTTGTAGAATTTTTTTAAATGGGAGCAATCGGTGAGTGATTGCTTTGAGTGTCACTAAAAGTCAGTGAGACTGAGTTACCTGTTGTTTTCAATTGCAGTCTGAAGATGCTACCGGAAATGCAGAAATTGGGAAGCGGGAGCGAGCAAAGCTCAGGGAGATGCAGAAGCTGAAGAAGAAGAAAATCCAAGAAATACTGGATGCTCAAAATGCCGCCATCGATGCTGACATGGTTCGATACTTCGATAAGTTCTCATATCCCCTAGAGATAAATCTGCGAATAGGAATGTCTTGTTGACACACGATTTGTATCTTCTGTGCCCTTTGAATTCACTGTTTCCCACTATGGTTTTTAGTACTATAATAGCTTAGAAAATTCAAATTCATGGACAGAACATCAAGGGGAAGGGACGGCTTAAGTACCTCCTGCAGCAAACTGAAATATTTTCTCATTTTGCGAAAGGAAACCAATCGACTGAGAAGAAGCCACGCGGAAGGTATTTTGTTCTCTAGATAACATGCTAACCCACCTTGTTTCCATTAAAGGAAGTGAATGCTAACCATTTTATACAACACTGCCAATCATTTTTTAACATGTACAGTGCTTTCCATCTCTGAGACCTGACTGTGATGCAGGCAGTGCATTCATATAGCTGAAAATTGGTCAGATTGCAAAGAAAAACATTTCTTTGTTGCAACTTGGGCACATTCAGGTTGCAGATTTAAATTACTTAAAAATGGATAACCTGTTAAAACATGCATCAACTGTTCATATTTGGTTCATATATCTTGTTTGTGTGAATTTTGACGAGTGCATATATCTTTCTTTTTTTGCCCTAGCTATCTGACATGGTAAGTAATCAGGTTATGAGTAATTTAGGGTAATCCACCTCGCATGGTATTTGCTAACCATATTTCGATACTTTGGGGCATGGTCCTACACTCCTACTTACCACAACATTCAGCCCTATTTATCCTAGATATCCAGCTATGTGTTAGCCTGGTGTGGTACATATTGTTTTTGTCCTTCGTAGGTCTTCTTTGTTTTGCTAATGTGGTCATATCTTTAGGGGACGTCATGCATCAAAGATGACAGAGGAGGAAGAAGATGAGGAATATCTCAAGGAGGAGGAGGATGCCCTTGATGGTGCAGGCGGAACACGTCTAGTTTCACAACCATCATGTGAGCATTTGCTTGACGATTCTGTCAAACCTTTCATTTTACGAGCCAGTTTAACATGCAGTTCGTGTAAGAAGCCTATTTATTTTACATGGAAGGTTCATTTTGTTTGATGGCAAAACATTATAGAATGGTTCATTATTTCATTGCGATTGCTTGTGCTGAATTAATAAACATTCGTGATTACATTTTTGTTCAGTGTCTTTTGCTGGTACCTATTGGTTTATTCGCGATCTTGATGATATCGTGAGTGACAAGCATCTAATTTCGGGTGGTTTCTGTCGACTGAATGTGCAAGTAATAGAAACGGGGTTGTTCGCTTGTCACAATTGAGATGGTAACACATAGATTATACAGGTTCAGGCCTCTCTGGAAAAAGTAATACCCTACGTCCTGTTATGTCAATATGTGTAGCTGGTGAGATGTATGTCTCGAGCAGGCTAGAAGATCAGATTACATGGCTTGTGTCAGGTGGGGAATCCCCTACACCAGGCGTGGGAAGGGCCAGTCTGACTCCAAGAAAGACAGGGAGAGTCCAGGAAATTCTTGAGACCAAAGATAGTATTTACTTTTGTTTCTAGAGTCAGGATTGATTACATAATATATTTCCCATATAACTAGTAGAGTTTGTTTTCAGTTCCAGCTTAGATTACCAAGTTTATCTATAGGGCCTAGCCGAACTCAATAGGGTGAAAGGCTGTATATATACCAAAGGCTTTTTAGCAATAAAGAGATATCAGATTGCATCTATTTCTGGCGTGCTAGCCCTGCCTCGCCGGTGCGTCTGTCACCACGGCTCCGCCGTGCCAATGAGGTCTAGGGCCGCGTCCTACTGTTACCTTCAAAGACAATCTGCGATCTCGTTCTTCCCTCTCTTAGGATCAATCCTATGATAATTTGGTATCAGATTGCTCAGGTTCTTCCTCCTCTATGGCTTCTTCCCAATCCGATGACATGATCAAGGCCTTGGCATCAATGGTGGCACAACTGGAGACATTGAACAAAAGATTTGTTGTTCTTGAGCTCCCTGTTCCTCTAGCCAAACGTCTGGATGTCCTACCAATAAAGTCCAGGCTCTCCAGGCATCCACATTTGAGTATGTTCAGGTAGTTTGCGCTCTGAATCTTGTTGTTCAACACGTGGAACAATCTCAGAATCAGACCCAACAGGCAAGTGCTAATTCCCGGGGCGCTCCATCGACCAGTAGAATCTCTTACTCTCTTCGCCACCATCTGGTCACGATGTTTCTCATGACGGCGGCGATTCTGCTTCACGACAACTAGCACCTCATCACAACGACACTGACAACGACACCATGGATGTGGGGTTCCATCCACGGGCAAAGTTGGAGTTCCCTTGTTATGATGGCAAAGAGGACCTGCTGCCATGGTTAAATCGTTGTGAAACCTTCTTTCGTGGACAACGCACGCCGGACAACAAAAAGTTTGGTATGCTTCTCTCCATCTCACTAGAGCTGTGCAATTATGGTATTATCGCTTAGAGGTAAACGCATGCACTCCATCACGGCGCCGTTTTGTTCAACTTGTCCCTCCAATGTCGATGAGCCCCTTGGTGATGATAGATATGATTCTCGAATCTTGATGTGTGTCGATATGTAATTCAATCTTCGATGTATGTTTCAATCTACCTTTGGAGGTTCCCTGACTTCACCTTATATATGCGGGAGTTAGGGTTATATGGGTCGAGTCGGTTAAGATATCCCTATAAGGTGGGAGATAACTTACCAATCGGGTCTATGCGTTGCCTAGGTGTTGGGTGGGCACCATGACTTGGCCCTCAACAGTCAAACTCGGTGCCTAGATGGCCTAGGTGTCGAGGCTGTTGGGTAAGCTCTGCCGCACCACCGCTCATTGCTTCAAGCCGCCATTGAGCTACACGGCGCCCGTGGCCTCAACCCTTCCTTGTGGCGCTTGCTGAGGTCGCTGCCGTCGAGCTGAGCTCCACGGCCACCGCTCTCTGCCTATGTTGTGTCGCCTTTTGGGGGAAGGTGTGCGTCGGGGTTCTCACATGGCACAATTCTTTATGTTGGTGGTTGAAACTTTACTAAAACATGTGTTTTGAATGCTATTTTTGTGAAACATGTGCTCCAAATTTTTGTTGCCTAGTTGTATGCCACCTGTTGTCTAGCAGAACCTAGGCGCCTCTAGGTGCTAGGCACCAGGGCAATGCCCGACTAGCGTCTACCGCCTTCTTGAACACTAGATTTGCTAATCTAGAGGATTCTATCTCTTACCATATCTACATACAACTGCCCTGTGTATAAGCTGTGGGGGGATACAAAGAGACCTATACATGGAAAATACTAGTCATGTTACTCGTGTATACCTAGGTTCCATTCCCCTGACAGTTTCAATTCTTAAAATGAAAGTTATTACAAGGGAATGCAATTAATTATGTTGGTGCATCCCATGACCTGTCGACCACTCTTGTTATGGAAATGGAACCCTGATTCTGATTTTAAATACATCCAAACAGTTATTGATAAACCAAAAAATGTTAGTATTTGATCCATTAAAGCAGGGAAATAAACTGACTCTACAAAGGAATTAGAGGTAGTATTCATTTAAAAAAGGAATTAAAGGTAGTAATTGTGACTTTTAAGCATATTGGACTTAATGGTAGAGGAACAATACATCCAACAGGTAACCTCCTGTTTCAACCTTTTTCTGCATGCAGCTGGCTGTGAACCTGTGCCACTGCTGCTCGGCTGGCACTCTCTTCTGGAATTTAAAACCTTGATGGCTTGACCAAAGTCACTGTAAAATGCTCTGATTTTTTTTGGAGTGAGATAGCTAGATGCATTATGATTGTTCTTGTGTTCATTCTTTTGAGTTTGTTTCTTTGGATATATGTCTGCATCCTTGTCAACATTGAACACCAGTGTTTATGACCACATGACTCTGTTATCTTTACATCCTTGTTATATTTGAAATATTGAATGTTATTATTTATGTTCAAATGCCCTGGTAGCTTTCTTTGTGATAAAAACGAGTCCATCAGAAATTCAGAATAAAATGCCTCATGTGTGATTTCTTCAGTCTATGTTAATTAACAAATCCTCGTAATATTCTTGTTTGTCCACTTGCCAGGCATAAAAGGAAAGATGAGAGATTACCAACTAGCTGGACTTAATTGGCTCATACGCTTGTATGAGAATGGCATCAATGGGATATTGGCCGATGAGATGGTATGCTTTGACACTCATTTTACATTTTATTATTGCTCCTCACTATTGGTCACACATATTAATATATATTATACCTTTTGGCTCTGATATGGCCATGTTTAATTTGACTTCATGAGCTCATATTTGGCATGAAACCCCTTCTCATTCAGGGTCTGGGAAAAACTCTCCAAACAATCTCACTGCTTGGATATTTGCATGAGTTCAGAGGAATAACTGGTCCCCACATGGTTGTTGCACCAAAATCTACTCTTGGGAACTGGATGAAGGAAATACAACGTTTTTGCCCTGTTCTGCGTGCTATCAAGTTCTTAGGAAACCCTGAAGAAAGGGTAATGCACAGGTTATCTCAGTCATTCCTGTGAACTTCCTGTGGCACATTTCTAACATGTTTGTTCCATTTGGCCAGAACCATATCCGGGAAAATTTGTTAGTTCCAGGGAAGTTTGACGTATGTGTTACTAGTTTTGAAATGGCAATTAAAGAAAAAACTGCATTGAAGCGTTTCAGCTGGCGTTATATTATTATTGACGAAGCTCACCGGATAAAAAATGAGAATTCCCTTCTCTCTAAGACTATGAGGCTTTACAATACCAATTATCGCCTCCTCATTACGGGTACTCCACTGCAGGTATATTAGTACCAGCCTTGTCACATTAATGTTATATCCAAATTTTACACTCTCTAATTCTGGTGATTGGTTCAGTTTACACTTTACATTTATTCTAGTTCACCCAGTTTTATCACCGCTGACTTGATTATGCTGCAGAATAATCTTCATGAGCTTTGGTCACTTCTCAACTTCTTATTGCCTGAAATATTTAGCTCTGCTGAGACTTTTGATGATTGGTTCCAAATATCAGCGGAAAATGACCAACATGAGGTTGTTCAGCAGCTTCATAAGGTAACAGATTTAATATTCGTATTCTCAATTGATAGGTCATGTTGGTTTTCCTTATTTGATTTGTGTACGTTATGTTTGAAGGTTCTGCGCCCTTTTCTTCTTCGGAGGCTTAAATCTGATGTCGAGAAAGGTTTACCGCCAAAGAAGGAAACTATACTTAAAGTTGGAATGTCTGAGATGCAGAAACATTATTATCGTGCTCTGCTTCAGAAAGATCTGGAAGTTATCAATGCAGGTGGCGAGCGCAAGCGCCTTCTTAACATAGCCATGCAACTGCGCAAGTGCTGCAACCATCCATATTTGTTCCAAGGTGCTGAACCTGGTCCTCCTTATACTACTGGAGATCATCTAATTGAGAATGCAGGTATTGTTCGTTGATTCTAGTATTCTTTTTCATAACTTGGTACTCCTATTTTTGCAGTATTGCACACAGAGCTCACAGACTCTTATTTTTACAGGAAAAATGGTTCTGTTAGATAAATTGCTTCCCAAGCTAAAGGAGCGTGACTCAAGAGTACTTATTTTCTCACAGGTAACTATTTTCTTTGTTACACTCTCAAGCTGAATTTGAATTGATACAGAGTTCTTGCGTCATCAATAACATGATAGAGATCTTATTTCATGAATTGTGTCTGTTCTGCACTTCTGCTTGTGAGCTGGTTTGATGCCATGTCCACATTTTATCTTGAGTTTTGGGATACATATTACTTTTCTGCAAATTTTCTCTGTTCTCATACCGTTCATGTACTCAAATTGTATCCCACAGATGACCAGACTTTTGGACATCTTGGAAGATTATCTGATGTACAAAGGTTATCAGTATTGTCGAATTGATGGGAATACTGGTGGTGAAGATCGTGATGCTTCCATTGATGCCTTTAACAAGCCAGGGAGTGAAAAATTCGTCTTCTTGCTTTCTACTAGGGCCGGTGGTCTTGGGATAAATCTTGCCACTGCTGATGTTGTCGTTCTTTATGATAGTGACTGGTATGCCCTCTTCAAATGGAAACTTTTCATTTAAAAAAAAAATGAAGTTAAATGTTATGGCTATTTGGTTTTACAGGAATCCTCAGGTGGATCTGCAAGCGCAAGATCGTGCACACAGAATTGGTCAAAAGAAAGAAGTTCAAGTTTTCCGTTTCTGCACTGAGGTTTTTCAAATTTTAGATTGGAAACGCTGGTTTAGCACTAAATAGCATCTTTTTTTTTGTATATAATAGAATTTGCTTCGTATGCTATGCAGTATACTATTGAGGAAAAAGTGATTGAGAGAGCATATAAGAAGCTTGCCTTGGATGCTTTGGTCATACAACAAGGTCGATTGGCAGAGCAGAAAGGTTATCTTTTTATTTCATAAAATGTTGCTTGACTAATGAAATTTATGAAATAGAACATGAATTAATGTCCTCCTGTTGCTGTGTTCTAGCTGTCAATAAGGATGAGCTGTTGCAGATGGTGAGATTTGGTGCTGAAATGGTATTCAGCTCCAAGGATAGCACAATAACAGATGAAGATATTGACCGTATCATCGCTAAAGGAGAAGAGGCAACGGCACAACTTGATGCAAAAATGAAGAAGTTCACAGAAGATGCTATCAAATTTAAAATGGATGACAGTATGGTTCTCTCTCTCTGTCTGAGCATATATTCGGTGTAAACTCATACATTTTGGTTTCGTTGATTCTTAATAGTTCTAAAAAATGTTAATGCATGTGTAGTGGGCTAGTGGCATGATTTTTTGCCAGATAAAAAATTGCTGGAAATGGTGGCTCAAGTACTTGTGCACATACTTCAGGCTCTATGAAATATTGTCAAATTGCATCTACTTTTTAAGAGTTCTCTAGACCTGTTAAGATTATAGTTAAATAGGTTTGCACAAATTAGTGTTTCCCCATAAAATCACCCCCTGGCTCTGGTGTACATATGGATTTCATTCTTACTTAGCTCATTCATTCTTGTTATTTTGCAGCTGCTGAACTGTATGATTTTGATGATGATAAGGTAATGAACCAATTCAGTGTTCTGTTTGTTGCAAACCTGAAGTTCAGTTCACTTATCATCATTGTTTTGATATTATTAAGATATTCTGTCACATTTGATCCAAATCTATGATAATTGAATGACATGAATGTGTGTTATCTTTTTCTGAAGGATGAAAACAAGCTTGATTTTAAGAAGCTTGTCACTGACAACTGGATAGAACCACCAAGCAGAAGGGAAAGGAAAAGGAAGTATGTTTGATATAACTAGGTTATGGTAATTTTTAATTGTCCTCCTGATCACACTAATTTGTGTTAATTTATTTCTATAGCTACTCTGAGTCTGATTATTTTAAGCAAGCACTTCGCCAAGGTGCACCAGCGAAACCTAGGGAACCAAGAATTCCCCGGATGCCACACTTGTAAGCTTATTTACCTAGTTATTTATCATTTTCAATCTCTTGATCTATACTGGTGATTGTAGTGGTGCTCTCTACTCATTTTGGTTTTGTTTGTGTCAGGCATGATTTCCAGTTTTTCAACACTCAGAGGCTCAATGAATTATATGAAAAGGAAGTCAAATACCTTGTGGTAACCTCTCCACTAGCACTTTATTTTTTTTATATCGCCTATAATGTCATGGGTATTGGGCTAGGCCCAGCCCATAGGAACAGTCCCACGTGGTACTGTAGCGTGAACACTACCTACGGATACTGTAGCACTAGTTAGGGATATGGGTTATATTTAGGAATAGTATCTTTAGGGATTAGATTTTAAAAAGTCCTAAGTTGTATTTCCTTAAGAATAGCTAGTAGGTTATTTAGATGTATTATAAATATGCCTTTAGGAAGAAATAAAGTATCTAAGGTTAGATTAAAATAGGCCGGATTGGAACCCTACTTCGCCGGCGTGGAGGCTGCCGCGCCGACGAGGCCAGGGGCCAAGTCCGACCGTGTCTTTGGTCTAGATCTTTAGGAAATAATTCTACACGTGACATATAATGTGGTGTTTGTCTTTCTGTGTGACAACGAGTTCTCTCATAACTTATTTTTTTATTTATGTGAGAAGCATGAGACATACACCCTCGAGTCATTAATACATGATGTTGGGAGTATATGACATATATTAATGACCTGAAGGAGTATATTATTATATGATAGGTCTCCTTTGTTCTTGACATGGCATTCTTTGTTCATGTAGAATTTCCAGATATCTTAGTTTCCCAAGTGTCCAAATAATTCTTTGCGTACATGCCACTATATGGGACTTGGTATTGTTTTTGTGATTCATGATCTTAATGTCTGCTCATTTGCAAATCTTACTCAGCAAGCAAATCAGAAAAAGGATACAATTGGTGAGGGTGATGACGAAGGTACTACCATGCATTTCTAGTTATACTAAAGCAAATAACTGGTTTTGCTGATGAGTTCTGTTTGACATTTAGATCAACTGGAACCATTGACTATGGAGGAGCAAGAAGAAAAGGAACAACTACTGGAAGAGGTTTGCCTACAACAAATTCTTCTTGGATTTGCTGTTCTTGTATCCTTTTTTGGGGGAAATTACTGTTCCTGTTGTTGAATATATCTGCCTGTTTTATGCATGTTTTCTTCCCTGAGTATATGGTCTTGCATTGTGTAATGCCCAGGGTTTTTCAACATGGACAAGGAGGGACTTCAATACATTCACACGAGCCTGTGAGAAATATGGCCGCAATGACATAAAGAATATATCCTCTGAAATGGAGGGAAAAACAGAAGAGGAAGTACAGCGGTATGCTAAAGTGTTCATGGAAAGATACAAGGAATTGAATGGTATATTTTGGAAACATTTTTATAATTGTTACCTGTTCCCTACCATTTGATATGTGCACCTGACTTAGTTCTTGTTGTAACCAAGTAACGGATTGGTTACATTTTGAGCTAATGAATGGTGAGACACACATACTCTGTTTGGCTAATCCATATGGTGTTTTCCTACTACCAGATTATGACAAAGTTATTAAGAACATTGAGAGAGGAGAAGCAAGGATCTACCGGAAGGATGAGATTATGAAAGCTATTGGGAGAAAGCTGGACCGCTATAAGAACCCTTGGTTAGAGTTGAAAATTCAGTATGGGCAGAATAAAGGGAAGTTGTACAATGAAGAATGTGACCGGTTTATGGTATGCTGCGCCACAATTGTTGCTGAACATTCATTTTTATTTTACTTTGCATATTAACAAGCTGTTGCTATACAGTTATGCATGGTGCACAAACTTGGCTATGGAAACTGGGATGAACTGAAAGCAGCCTTTCGCATGTCACCCTTGTTCCGATTTGATTGGTTTGTCAAGTCCAGAACAACCCAAGAGCTGTCTAGGAGGTGCGACACCCTCATTCGTCTAGTGGAGAAGGAGAACCAAGAGTTTGATGAGCTTGAGAGGGCCAGAAATAAGAAGGTTGGTTATATTAGTTGGGTTTGTCTCCCATTTGGCTTCTAGTAGTCATCACAATGCAGTCTTGGTAATGTTTAGTTTTTACCTTCCTTGTTGCACTTGCAGAACGTGACACCGTCAAAGCGTTCGTCAACAAGAGGTCCAGCATTGGAACCCCCCACCCAGAGCTCTTCCAAGAGGAGGCGCCAGGCCCATACTGACGGCTCTGCAGGCTCGGTATTTACGATGATCCCCGTGGACACCTCACACCTACATATGGTTGGTTATTCAAGTGAAGTAGGAACTCACCCACTGCTCATTTGTTCGCAGGGAAGGAGAAGGCGAGGATGATCTGATGACTGTTCGTTCTTTCGTGGAGCTCATTAGGATGCCTGATTTCAGACTGATTGTGTCCTCGGGGAGACGTCGTCCCTACCCCCAACGCTGTGTTTTTAAGTTTTTATGTGGCTGTAACTATACCAGTCATTGACATCTCCTTGTAGGAATCCAATAAAACAAGTCGCTTACTTATCGTCTGCTTGCCTTTGTCATCTTCATCTTACCCCTTTCCTCTACTGAAAAAGGGTCCTCATTTTCTACCCAATCATCCGCAGGGATTTCGCTAAAACAAAACAGCAGTCTGAGGCACAATCTCAACTCGGCTTATGCCTTGATCGACAGCATGCAAGCAATGGATGAGTTGACTTTATATTCCTGCAGCTATGTGCCTATGTGGTGCTGGTGGTGGTTTGATCTGATTAACCCTTGAAAAATTAGTTCATTATGCAGTGTATTATTGCATATTTATCTTGTGTTGCTGCATATATTTATATTTGTTACATATTTATTTATAAATTTATGATATGCTCATATTTATATTCATATAGTTTGATGCTATATAATCTGTTAAGCTGTCCCTGTATTCGGATATGTGCAATCCAAAAGTACTGTTACCTGCATGGATATAGGTATAGGTGTAAAGTTATATCTATGCAATGTGTATGAGTTTCTCAATAGGCAGAATTTATAATGATAGGTGTGGGCTACCTGCATGGACATAGGTATAGGCGTGAAGTTATATATATGCATGTGTATGAGTTTCTTAGTAGGCAGAATTTATAATGATAGGTGTGGGTATGGGTGGGCGGTATCTATCGTGTACAAACCCAGCCAGCATCAGACAACAAAATCTGCCCCTGCATTGCAAGTCTTTTTCCCAAGTACAGAGAACCGAAGATCAAAGCCTTCATGTGACAACAGGCCGAATAAAGATGCAGAGAGAGCCGCAGCAAAAATTCTGCTAGCATATTACCAACAACGATAACAGGGATGCTCAGTGCTATATCGATCTCACAAGGAAAATTTGCATTCTGTATAATATTGTTCTCGTTAACTATCTTCATAAGAAGTGGTACATAAAGAGTCCAACAGGTGTGGATACCGCGAGAAATGGCCACTCTCCAACTCTCCAGGGAGTCCTTTCTATCTAAGTACCCAAGCAAGGAAAAACGAAAAAGGAAAAGAAGCAACCAAAACTGAGATGCTGCCGAGTCTCAGGCTCTCAGTCCTAGCTATAATGCTCAGCTGAAAGACTGGCTCAAATATGGAGCTTACTGAGCTCAGAACTCGCTGTTGCGGCGCTGCTCATGTCTCCAGCATTTGTGCGAGCTTCAGGTTCTTTTCTAGGAGAGGCAGGAAGGATCTGAACAGCAGGCTGTGCACGAGCTGCTCCAGCACTAGAGTTTACCACACTTGGTCTCGCTGAGCACACTGGGACAGCTGTCCTGATTGTAACAGAGGCAGCTAACCAAGGAGGTCGCTGCTGGTATAACGAGCCTGATGAGTTTGCAGGAATTCCAGTTCCAAGTCTGTGTGGAGCTTGCACATGAGGAGACCAGCACTCAGGTGATGTAGCCATACTTATTTGAGGAAGACTATTTCTGTGGATAGGTTCACCGTGTCGAACAGAACTATAATGGTGTTGTTGGCCAGCTCCACCGAGGACAGGATTGACCCTGGACGGTGCTGACTTTGACGGTTGTTCTATCGGCTTCTTTGATTCCAACCGTGGACCACCCATAATTTCTTTATCTTGATTTGATTCTGGCTTTTGTGATGGCGGATGCGTAGAGGAGGTTGAGGCAGTATGAGCTTTATTTTCTTCCTTGGAGGCAGGACTGCTCTCAGTACAGTCATCTTTCCCGTTATCTGGACCACCATTTTCTGATGTACCACAGGAATCTGGAGCAGTGTATTGGGAGAAGACCGCAGCATCAGGAAAATCAACCATATCAGCACCCGCTAACCTTTTCTCGTGAATTTTGTGAATACTAACTGGCAATGAACCTCTTGGTAAAAAGGAGGCAGGATAAGGCGAGAAATACTGGGGAAGGACAGGGGCAGCTTCAGGAAAACGTGGAAGAAGACCTAAGGGATCTTGACTGGCTGGAATGGTGAACTGCCCTCTAGGTGGAGTGTACATGTGGAACACAGTTGGAGGTGGTGGAAAGCTTGTATTGCCCATGGTGGGTACCATTGGAAAATGTAGCTTATGATGTGTTGTTTGAACCTGATGCCACATATGGTACATTGCTTGCTCTGGTGGAACACTTGGATATGTATGCTTTTGCAACTGCAACCGGTAAAATGCTGCATTTGATTTAGGATAAGAGGGTCTCTGAGACGACAAGCGGTTACTGCTTTGTTGTTTTTCCTTTTGATGTGTTGCCTTGCCTCCATTGGTCTGGTTCAAGCTTGCAAGAGTACGAGCCACTATAATCTGTTCCTGATCCTCATCATCATGATCTGCTGGGCACGATGAGGATGATGACTCACCTACTCGGGGCACTGTTAGGCACAAATAAACCAGAATAGTCAGTGAACAAGTTATGAAATCGACACAACAGGATGAATAGGAAATGCCACAGCGCATTATTGATGGGTTAATAAGGCCAGCTGCCTCAGTAGATATGATTGTATTTCCCTCTATTTTCCCAAGAAAGCACTTAGCAAAGAGGTGGTTTATTCTTGTACAAGGCAGGTGGGGTGGGGACAGTCCATGCAATGAACCATGCATTGAGAGAATGACTGGTAAAAACGTGAGAAAATACTCACATTGCTTCAATTCAGACCAGGCAGCCATAGCAGCATTTTTTTGTGCTTGTTTCTTGGTCTTGCCGGGATTGCCAGTAAATGTCATCCCTGCCAACTCCACTGTGCATGTGAACACTGGTGTATGACCTGGCCCAGACCGAATGGTAGTGTACACAGGCAGTTTTAAACCTGCTCGATGAGCAGTTTCTTGAAGTAGATTCTTGTAGATCCCAGTTTCATCCTGTGGAGTAGAACAGATTTAGGCCCTCATCTTTGACAACATTCCTCAAGAGGTTACAGAATGCACAGTACAACTTATGCATATTAAGCACAAGTAAGCTCAATGTTTATTTAACATCCGTTCCAAATGCTGAAATCTTGATGACATCAGTGAGCATTGTAGAGATGTACCCTGGAAGAAAATCACATGCTTGCTAACCTTGTCATTGCCTAGACTAATTTTTTTACTGCAAAATCAGGAATGACGCAACTAGAATGGGACAACTCACAAGTCAACATCAGATTGCATAAATGAATTGAACCATCCCAACCAATCCATCATAAATAATACAACATCGCTTTGACTAATTGCTGTGGGAATTGTCAAGAACACTGAACTTTTAATACACCCTGCCATTGGATGTATCTTAGATAAATCAACAGCTCAGATGAAATTTACTGTCCTTTGACTGAAGGAAAGGTTGGCTAACCACATAAATCACATCCAGGTGTCACCGGCCAGGGATTCACTCGGTATATAACTCACTCTACTTCTCAATTGATACTTGTAACTGATAGCCGGACGAGGCCCCGGACCTCTCCGCCGCGGTGGCGCCGTTGTAGGCAGCGCGGCGAGGAGGCAGGGGACTCAACCTGGAAGGCAAAAGCCAGATTACAAGCATGCATCATCAGAATATCAGATTGAGGGGATCGGTTTATATAGCACCGATCCCCTGTCGTTACAGATTTTATTCCCATAACAAACTAATCTAAACTTACCAAACTGAATAACTAAATTGATCTATTACTAAACTTATCTGATCCTAACAGATTTATTCCCCAAATCTAAACTTACCAATCTAACTAAATTGATCTACTTCTAAACTTATCTGATTCTATTCCTCCTTGGGCCTGGCCGGCCCCTTGGCTGCTGCCTTCTTACGCGTGACATTTCTCCCCCCCCAGGACAAGCAGCTCGTCCTCGAGCTGCCCAGCTAGCATCCCCGCCGTCGTCCACTACTTCGATGACAAAGAGTTGCTTGCACTGTGACTTGTGGCCGCTCGTAAAGAGCTCATCGCAATGGAAACACTTGCCCTCCTTCCGGCGTTGATCAATTTCCGCCGGTGAGAGACGCACGGTGCTGGAGGACGGCCTGTTGACCGAAGTCGATGAGGATGCAGCGAGCCCCGATGAGGCTGGTTCTGATGCCGGCGACGCTGCTGGTTGGACGGCGGAGCGGCTTGGTGACGATTGGCCTGTGTCCTGGAACGTGTTGCGCTGCTCATAGGCCCTGGCGAAGATGATGGCATCGTCCAGGGTGGCCGGTTGTTGAAGAGACACATCAGTCCGCAGCGGGTTGCCTAGTCCCGTGGTGAACAGCTGGACCTGTTGGTGCTCTGTTAACGACGTGTTCCTGCATGAGGGCGATGAACCGCTTACAATAATCGTCGACAGTCCCTATGCGTCGCAGCATTGCTAACTCGCCAAGGGGACTGTCTGTGAGGGGTGGCCCGAAGCGTGCATTCACCAATTGGACAAACTGCTGCCATGTTGGGCGCCCTCCATTGAGCTCGAGCCGATGGAACCATAGTTGGGCGTCATCCAGGAGGTAGAAAGCGGCGAACGCCACTCTCTTGTGCTCTGGTGTGTGGCGAACATGGAAGTAACGCTCGCAACGATTGAGCCATGGTAGCGGGTCGCTGCTGTCGTCGAACTTGGGAAATTCAATCTTGTGGGCGGTCGGCAGCAGTTCGCCGTCTTGGTCAGCGTCGTCGTCATCTCCCGTGTGGTGGCGGTGTTGACGCCCTCCTCCCTGGGTGCGCGGGGGCGGGTCGGCACGATCGGCGGCAGCCGGAGGGGGTTGCCGGCCAGGGTTCTGGACAAGCACCTCCAATGCGGTGACCCTCTCCTCCAAGTTCTGGAGTGGCTGCAGTTTCCCTTCAATCGCGTCCAGGCGCTTCATGATGGCAGCCAGCGCGTCTTCGATTCCGGTCCCCGACCCGGTGACTGATGGCGAACTCATGGCAGTGGATGGAAAACCCGGAACTTCTGATACCAAGTTGTCACCGGCCAGGGATTCACTCAGTATATAACTCACTCTACTTCTCAATTGATACTTGTAACTGATAGCCGGACGAGGCCCCGGACCTCTCCGCCGCGGTGGCGTCGTTGTAGGCGGCGCGGCGAGGAGGCAGGGGACTCAACCCGGAAGGCAAAAGCCAGATTACAAGCATGCATCATCAGATTGAGGGGATCGGTTTATATAGCACCGATCCCCTGTCGTTACATATTTTATTCCCATAACAAACTAATCTAAACTTACCAAATTGAATAACTAAATTGATCTATTACTAAACTTATCTGATCCTAACAGATTTATTCCCCAAATCTAAACTTACCAATCTAACTAAATTGATCTACTTCTAAACTTATCTGATTCTATTCCTCCTTGGGCCTGGCCGGCCCCTTGGCTGCTGCCTTCATACGCGTGACATCCAGGACAGGACATCTCATAATATCCATCCACATAACAATTACTACAATTTGTACACAATTGTTGAAGCAGCGTGTAAAAGCTGCCATAATAGTATTAAGCAAGTACAACTTGTCAAATAAAGTATCAGAACCAACTAAGCATGTATACAGATAAAGTAATTAGATGATGTGTAATAATCTCAGCAATTCTAGCAAGTTATGCGTTGAAAAATATAACTACGACTTGTGGGTTCTGGACTTAAGCTATGGACAGTTCCTGACTCTTTTCTAATCAAAGCTTTAACAAGTTAAATCAAGAAATGATGATGGTTGTTACTTTCACCTTCCAGTACTAATCTGACTTACAGTACTAACAAGCATTTATCAGACTAATTTGGCAAAGATGAAAGGATATGATTTAATTGTCCCTGTTCCAGTAATTTTATCACGAAAAACATTCATAACAAATAAAATTACTAAATTTCTAATTCTAGATAGAACTACAACAAGATCGAAGTTCATCACTCTTCAAGGCTGTCAGTCAAACATGCCAGTGATTTCGCAAGATCGGAAATGCAAAAGGGTTCTTCATACAAGAGATGTAACTTTATCATAATGCATGAGAATCAATTTCTGGAGGCATCAAAAAAATTCACCAGAACTTTTGCAGCAAGTGATGATGAAGGCCCTCTCTTCGACAACTCATTGAGTGCTACCTCTGCAGCCGCATGCTCCGCAAGCCGCAGCGTAGAACAGAACGCGGGGCTTTCAAATGTTTCTCCATTGAAATTAACCGTGGCCTTGAACCGGGGGGCATGATCTGGTCCCTCGCGGATGCACGCATAGGATGGCAAATTGAAGCAGCTCCTCTGAGCAAGCTCCTGGAGCTGGTTCTTGTACATGCCTGCAAACCAAGAAGCAAAAATGCACCCAGAAACTACATTACCATTACAGGTTCATAATCAGTTAATCACAATCTGAAAGGGGAAAGGATCATATCTTTCCCTCGAAAATACCGACACAGCCAAAACTTTTGAGTGAAAATCATCGAATCTCCCCTACATATATCGGTAACGCAGAGAAGCACATACCTCCGATATAAATCGATCAAGCTATGAAGCTATCTATGTTGAGAATTCAGAACTGTTTCTGCCCATACTCTGTCAGCTCTCTATTGCCCCTGGTATCCTCCTCTTGCAGCAGCACAGAACTACATAAGAAGAAGGAAATTTTAGCTGCTTTTGTACCCACTGTCCTGCAGAAGAACACATAATTCTCGGATTAAAGAGGCGCAGTAAACCAAATGTTGGCGTTCGGGTTAACAACCATACGGACGAGATAAATGCGTGTCTCCAATAGGATTCTGCTCACAGCTCACCAGTACCGGAGCAGCGGAGGCAATGAAACAGCAGAGGACAGCAAGAACAACCGATTTAGCTCCCCCCAATCAATGCAACGCCGCGGGAAATCAAGAAACAGCCAGGACCCTAGGAAAGCAAATCCAGAAACCAAATTCGCACCTGATTAACCCAAGAAACCCATACACCGACCAAATTCAGGAGGGCCCTAATTGCGCCGCA
>KE373057.1:1090453-1116064 GCA_000418225.1 Zizania latifolia
CTCCACGAAGCCAACGCCGGAGCCAAGCAACCCCTTGCCGCCGGCAAGATCGACGAGACCCCCACGCAAGAACCCACCACCAGATCGAACCGCACCGCAAGAAGAGAGCGAGAGAGGTCATCAACCAAACCAAACCAAACCGACCTGTCCGAAGAGCACGCCCGCTCGTCGATTTCGTCCTCCTCGATCCCTCCAGCTCCAGCACAGCGAAGGGGAGGGGTAAAAATCCTTCCTTTCTCCGGCGAGGTGGGCTCTGTGTTACCTTCCTTTCTCCGGCGAGGTGGGCTCCGTGGGATCGCGGCGCAGGTTGCTGCTGCTGCTGCCGTCTACGCTTGCTTGCTAGCTACTGCTGCCGGCTGCTGCTGTCTACTGCTACTGCGGCAGTGGCTACCGCGGCGACTGCGAGAGGAAGCTTAAGCTTCGCTAGACCATTAGGCCATGGCTAACCACGTGCTAGTAGTACTAATTAGTAATTAACACTAGCATTAGTGATTAGTGAGAAGAGTAATTAAGAGGTCAGAGTTGGGAGGGGAAGGGCACTCATTTCTCTCTTTTTTAATGGCAGAAATGGATGAACTGTTCTAGAATCGAGGGTGTTTTGGTCTACTCTCGTTACAATGGAGCGGTGTTATTCAGGAGAAAAGTGTCCGGTGATCATCTCATCTAATATGGTTTGTGGACAATGGTTGCAATCTCTATTATGCACATATTTATTGGGTTCACGTAGTATTTTATGATGCCTTTCGTCATACGAGTTTACTTGCTACAATCAAAAACTAAACAAGTAATACACTAGACACTCTTAAGATTAAAGATAATGATTTAGCTAGTGGTTAATTTTATAGTACATTTTAATGCGTAGCCTATCAATTCTATACTAATAGTCCACTCATATACTGTCTATATATAATTTTATAGAATATAAAAATTTTACAGGATTTTTATAAAAATTAGCATAATCTGTAAAATTTCTATAAAAGCTATATAGTTGGTAATATTGTTTATTCATATAGTTTGGCTATTTGTACAGTGAGATTTGCTGGTAAATGATATATGTTTTTCGGAAGAAATTCTTATTGTTTTAAACTAGTGATACTTTTTTCCTGTAATTAATTGCAACACACGGCTAGCTAGTTGGCTAGTTACAATTGAAATTGCTACGCTCCAACGGGTCCATATTCTTGAAATGCACCAGACATGAATAATGCACGACCTACAAATTTATACTCGAAGTAATTAAGGGAATACCGTGCGTACAAACCATCTGCAATATTGTTACTAATTGTACACTAAACGTCGCAAGTTTGCAATTAGTACCTTTCAATTCCTTCCTCTGAAGCTGGACTATTTTAATTGCAGGATGAAGGGAGATCAAGCTGTATGGCATTGCAATTTGCAACATGTCCATGCAAGCCAGCAGATGTGATTCTATTGAATGTCAAAGATCTATGTGTCTTGACATATCTGTACTCAGGTCTTATTTAAACCCAGCATGATGGCTCACAGCTAGAGTGAGAAGCATGATGGCAGCACAAAGTACTCCACTGTAATTGTTTAGCAGAGAAGCTGAAGCTTTTTTCAGAGAGAAAAGATAAGCTAAAAGTTTAGGAGAGAGAGATGTTTCTATCTTGGATAGGACACCCCTCTGTGGAACTGTTCATCACAAGGTTCAAAAAACTGTAGATTGCTGACAAAGTGGATGAACTTGCATGGTGTGCTTTCACAAGAAGTGAAATGGCACTTGCTCCAGCTGTATGAAGATCTACAACCTTTTTTCTCCTTTGTGCATCTCTTGAATTGAGCAGCCAGGTGATCAATCAGCTATTTTCATCATTTCTTGCTTGCTTATGCTTGGGTCCATATCATAACTATGTACAGTAATCAAGTAGCAAATTTGTACTGACCAGGTGAACATAGTTGGGCGCAGCTTCAACATTTCCAGGTGTTTATCACCAGGCAGAGTTACAGTTTGCATCAACCAAAGTAATGCCAAATGGATGAACAGCTCAACAGCACAAGCCATAATTATTTAGCATCCACAACAAGTTGAAGCAACAGCAATTCATAATTTAGGTCAAAAAGTAGAGGCGACAAACTCCAGCTCCAGATACAATTTTCCAGTACAGTACAATGGAATCCATATTTTATACATACAAAGAACTAAACACGCTAAGAAAACAAACCGAAGTTTTCTCATGACGCTATCTAGTAGTTTCTGTAATTCATAGAGTCTCCTCCTACAGTTATTAACACCTGAAAAAGGCTGTGAATCTCATCCTACACTTGCAACAGTTTTGCAGCTGAGTAGAGATTATGTAGATCTTTCCAACTAGCAGCCTTTCAACTTGAAGGATACAATTCTATGTTATGCTAGGAAGGTGTGTGAAGGTACTAGTAGAGATTGAAAATAAATACCTCCATATCACCCGCTTTCCACACATAATGCCCCTAAACAATCTGGACGTAGGATGGTGTGTCAGACCTTGGACCTGCAATTGTCCGGTAGACGTACAATTTCTCGACAGGGCTTTCATCTGGAAGTGAATCCAAGGGGCATGACCATCCAGGATCGTTCATGATCTCCACGCTAAGGTGGGGCATCTTGCGTGCAAGCTGTCGGCATGCGCCCAGGGTCAACAAGCACGACGACATCCAAAGGGATCGCATTGTCTCCAGCTTAGCAGCATTCGCCAGCAAGGGCTTATCACCAAATGGGCAGTCCCTGATCTCCAGTTTCTTCAAACTCTTACAGCCTGAGAGGATGTAATTCAGGCCCAAGTCACTGTTCCCAGCGAAGGCAATCGAAAGCATCTCAAGACGATCAGCATGTGCCCCAATGGATCTAAATACAAGATCTGTGAGGAGGCCTGAGATAGAGAGGCGCCTAAGGCCCTTGCATGATTCCACAATAGCACTGAAGCCTGCATCAAGAGGATGCTGTGTGATGTAGTCTGGAGTGTGGGGCTCAAGGATGCATAGGCGGAAGCAAGTGAAGTTGGGACGGTTCTTTGCGATTGTAATAAGGGCCTCATTCGTCATCCTTCTGCAGAAGTAGAGCACTGACTCCAACATTGGACAACTTGCAGAAACATCGACAAGACCTCTTTCAGTCAGGACTCCCAGGCCGAAATGGTCAGAAGGGAAGACCCTTAATTCTTGAAGTTTACTGCAAGATGATGCCACAACAGCTAGACCAAGATCTTCAATGAGGTCCATCACCTGAAAAATTGCAGCTTAACTTTTAGAAAAGAAAAAAAGAGAAGAAACTATGGAAAGAACTTGACATGACCAGATTGGTAACCATGGAGGTTAAGATCATAATCCAGTTTAAAAATATCCAGATTTAGAACAATCAACTCATCCAGCAGTAGTTTGACTGAATAAAATAAGGATATGATACCATTAAGGTTCAGAGTAATTCAGTATAGGAAAAGTACACTGCTCTAAAGCAAGTGATTTGTCTGGCAGAATCTTGACAATGAGTTGAATAAGGATAGAAAACCATTGTCATTTCTAATTTGTCCATACTATCAAAAGATAAGATTGGTGATTCCAATTATTTCATTTGATGCACCCAACATTGCATTCCATATACCATACATCCTAAAGAAATCAACTGCACTGACAAATATGAAAAACACATGCATGGTCAGACATTAAGTCATTATTAAGAATTGTTCCTAGCCACAATTCTTGCTCTAATGGGAAGGGAGCAGTCAAACTTTTAATTGATCCATAAGTACATGTAAAATATAGCAGTAGACAGATTTTTACTTGAGACCGTTACAAGAAAATTTCAAGAACTTTTTACTAGAGGGCATACCAGGCACATAAAATTCAGCAAAATGGTATTTGTGAAGTATTTCATATTTCAAAGGAATATGCAAGTAATTTGAATGTATGTTTCAAAAAAATAACAGATTCAAAAGGTGTGTATCCATTAAAAAACTGACAAGAGTTGCATACCCATAATTGTTGTAAGTTTTTGCATCTGCTAATGAATTTGATGAGCTCAGGACCTCGCACAGTAGCATAACTCAGATTAAGTGATGTGAGGCCATCACATACACAATAGAATGCTGGAAGATAATCTGGAACAGCATCCCAAGCCCCAGAAAGCTTTCTCAAGCTTTTACAACCTCCAAATGCCACTTCCAGCTTTGCAAAGAGATCTGGATGATAATCAGCAGAGAATTTGCCAGTGCCAAGTTCAACTAGCTGGGGAGCCTTCTGAAGGAGGCTAGCAAGCTTATCAAGGGGAATAGCATTGTTGAGCTTGAGAGTCTTGAGGTTACGACATCTGGTCACTAACCGCTCAAGTACAGTGATATTAACCTCCCCATCTAAGCACGAAAAATTTAGAGTTACTAGAGAAGTGAAGGATTCCGGAAATAGGCTGAGCCAGTGGATGGAACAATCCTCGATCTCATTCTCTTGCAGGTCAAGTTCTCTTAGTTGCCTGCAACATGAAGAGAAGAGTAGACAAAATCAGACCTTGAAGAAGGCGATGATTGATATCTTGAAAAAATGACAAGCATTTGGTAGAAAAAGCAAGGAAATTTATGAGAAGATCACTCAAACAAACAGCAGATAACTCGACTATCATATTCAGCAACCAAGATCAATGCAGCTGGAACATATCATTAACTGATTTTACTCTTAAGTTCCATGCAAAGAAATGATTCCTGCTCCTATATTTCCACAGAACTATGGATATTCCAATCACATGAGCATGCGGTGCTTGCTATCATTTCATAGGGGTTTATATAATGACGGAAATAGTTTCAGATGCATTTAGATGAAAAATTAGCTTTTTAATGAATGGGATTATATTTTTAGAATGTGATTGTATTATATATTAGCAGAGAATGTAAACCAACAAAGCAGAGTAGGGACCATAATCAACAAAGTGAATGGGGTCCAGCAGCCAATATCAACACAATCAAAGTGCAAGGTTTAACGTTCTCTGAAAGTTCAAGAGAAGTCCTATATTTTTTTTACCACAGCATAAATCAACACAAAGCAATACTACCTGCAGTAATAAATTAAAGTACAGTTTTTAAAATAGGGTGAAGAAAAGCAGCATCAACCATTGGCAAAAAAGTGAGATATTCATTGAAATCTTCCTAAACCTCAATTGCCCAAAAGGTACAAGGAAAGACATGTAAAACAAAAGGTATGAGGAAAGGCAACACATAAAACACACTTTTAGTTGATACACAAAAAAGGAGATAGCAACATTGATAATTGCTTGTTGCAAATGACACAGCATATTAGTTTTCTAATGTATTACGCATGTGGCTAGAGTAGGTTTAAACTTTAAGTTGACACTTCAAGCATTTTAGATTACTCTCGCAAATGATCAATATCTAGTGTCTCAGTAAGGAACCATCTAAAACAAGGTGTATCCAATCTATAGTTAAATTGCAATTCATAAGTGGCCAGTGTAAACCAACATTCCCAAAATCATGGGAATTAACATCAAAAGTTTTTCTTTGCAGTTAGGGCATCAACATGGCATCAATTCTTACAGAATTCTTTAAGATAATTCAGAACAGGCCCAATCAACAAGTGTAGAAGCTAGCAACATTAACTAGGATAAGGATCACATGGGGAAAATAAAGAAATTAAGATACAACATAAAAGATAATACAATCTCTTGCAGGACATTAACTTCAGTAGTGTATAAAATCTAAAACATTCACAATGTTCAAGAAGCACTCATTGAGTCTACAACAGATGTAAAATAATGATAATCATCATTTAATTTCTTATATTCTGAAGATGACATTGAGAACTAACAAGAGTATAAACTAGATATCAAGCAGGGTTCAATGCTCATCAGACCCACCCCAACTCCCAACTACTCTTACAGTCTCAAACCACAACATAAATTTATGAGACAAGCAAAACAATCTAAACTGCACAGCTAAAATTCATGATGTTAACTACTGACTAGTGACTGCATCCAGAGATGTAGATTTAGGGCATCTTTGAGTCAAAACAATCCCAAATATTATATAGCAGAACATGAAAAACATGCTCAAGGACAACTGGAAACCAGGTCCAGAAATCACTATTGCACTCAAAATTCCAAACAAGTGAATATACCTCTTGTCCTCTTGTTTCTGGCATAAAAAGGGAGTATCTATGCTCAAGTTCTCAACCATCAGCAAGTGCATATGCATTGCCCAGGCTCAATTCGTCCTATTCACCAAACCAAATTTAGTTGGCTCACATCATCTTCTAAGTTCACAGAGCGTGCCAGTACTATAGGATCAGAGATCTAGTTAAACCTCACAGCCCACTAGCCCAGCTCTTTCAAGATGCTCAAAACGAACCAAATGATACTGCTTTGGCACATTAAACTGCTAATGAAGGAGTGAGGATCGTGACTCCCCAGTATTAGATCCTTCTTTCTGGGTTAGGATCTAAGTCCCCCCAGTTTATTACTGTGAAAGATAGGGATGCAATAGACTCCCAATTCTTTTATGGATTAGTTGAACAAGATCCTTAGTTTCTTGTAATCTGGATCGAAATTCAACTGATCACAACACTACAGCAAATTTGCTTGTTTCACCGGTCCATTACATGAGAACATCACAAATATTGGAGCAAACATCACAATACATCACCAAAAACAAGATAAAAGGTATATTCCTGAGCATAAAAGGAAGGGGCAGTGGATAAAATGGGAATCTAAATGGCAAAAGCATGCTTTAACACCTGGTTCTTTAGAATCAAGAAGCTCAAATCAGGATAGAAAAGCTCAATAAATTCACTTAAATATCAGGAAAAATGTAAAGACAAACAGTTCAAGTTAGATCTGGGAACTCATGATGGGGGAAACACAATTTTTTATGTAAAGGTGCATCACCAGTTACTTCTAAGCTTGAAATATCACATTCTTTTGGTTAAAAAAGAAACAAAGAGATGGATCCATCATTGATGTAGGAATATTTGTTCTGTTAACCACACAGATCCGTGCAAGAGAATCACACTTTCACAAACCAGCCACTCAAACCTCCCAAGAACAAAGATAAAACTAACAACCAAATCATAGATAAGAATGACCAAAGTATTAGAGAAGACGTGAGCATCAATATGCTACTAAACTCCTCAAAACCGTCAAATCACAGCACAAATTTCATAGGAATCATTCCTTTGGCATTATCAAGTAAGCATCTAAAAAATCACAGGTAGACTTCTCGGTCTGCAACTTAGGGCAAGCCAAAAGCAAATCCAGATCATAGAAAAGAACATAGAAAGGTGCCCTTTTTTCTTTCAAATTAAACACCCAGTAGATCAAATCTTGATCAATAGTCACATCTACTCAATGAGGCTCGAAACGAAGCTATGCTATCAAACTTAAAATCATAAAAATATCATTTCAAGGGGAATCATGAAAGACTAAATCGTTTTTTAGCTGGACCAAGAATCACCACACTGAACAAACAAAATAGCACCAAGAAATCTGCCATTTTTAGCTAAAAGATAACCAAACGAAGATTGTCGTCAAAGAGTCCACTCTTAGTTCCCAAAGAGAGGCCGCAAAAGCGCAAATCTTTACGCGAGAGAAACCAAGAACCACCGGAAAGATCCCATCTTTAGTTAAATATTGACCCAAACACTCCACCTCACCTGCAACCGGCGGCAATGGCAGCGAGCCCGGCGGTGCTGAAGCCGTCGCAGGACACGAGACGAAGCACCTGGAAGTTCCTGAAGGAAGCGGCGATCATCTCGAGGCACTCGTCGGTGACGACCATGCGCTTGAAGCTGAGCTCCTCGAGCAGCGGCCACCCGTCGGCGGCAGCGGCGATCCATGGCGCCGCCGCGCCGCCCCAGGCGGGCGGCACGAGCCCGAAGTCGGCGAAGTGGGGCTTGCCCTTGACCTCGGCCGCTCGGACGGCCGGGAATCTCTCGATGGCGTCCCGCGGCGCGGCGGCGTAGCAGTTGGCGACGGCGAGGTGGTGGCGCGAGCGGCGCTCGGCACGGAGCCAGGAGCTACAGGCTCCCGCAGCGGCCCCGCGGTCGGCGGCCGTGGGGAGGAAGGAGAAGGCGTGCTCCCAGACCTCGTCCGGGAGAGCGTGCCACGGCGGCGCGGCGGCGCCTGTGGCGCGCGAGCCGCCGCGGCCCATCTGGGCGGCGCGGGCCGTCGGACCGGGCTAGCCGATGGGTGGTGAGATGGTGCGGCGCGTCTCGTGGGGTGGCGGCGCTGGGGGAAGCATCTGCAGCTGCCCTTCTTGGGTTGGGAACGGAGGGGAGCCTCCTCTACCTCTCTCTCCCCCTCTTTTCACTTCTCTGCTACTACTAGGCAGTAGGCACTGCCACACCCCTCTCTCTCTCTGTCTCTCTCATCACGAAATAACACAAATGATATATATATATATATATATATATAATGTGATTTAAAATAAAAGGAAGTATAAGGATCATTTTAGGTTATTATAATTTAGTCATTCGATAAATAATTTTATAATTAAATCTAATTTACGGTGGAATCATCTAAAATCATGTCAAACACATCTTAAGTTTCTCACTCTCACTCTCTCTCATCACAGAAGTATCTCTCTCATCCCCTTGTTTTGTGATTATCTTTGTTATTTTCTCTTTATTTCTTTCTCCTTTCATGGAATTCATCAGAGACACTCTCTCAATTTTGTGATTATACATTTTATTTTAGTTTTTCTTTTCTACAAGAGCCCTGTTGAGTTAGAAGAGTAGGTGACCATGGGTGAAATGAACAGTGACTTTGTTTTGGCTTTGGATAGTTTGGACCTCTTGGATGGGATTGTTTGTGGAGTGAATTGTTTGATAATTTTTCTTTTTTATATGTAGCTATGTCAATATCCTCCGCAATTATGTCGCATTTATAATTAATATATATTACAACAGTAACATCTAGTTGACTTATTTCTATAGATTATTTTCACTAGTGGTTTATTTCCTCATTTAAGTGATGTCATGTGTATAATTGTTTTTCCGTATATAATGAGAAATATCAATTACAAGATAATTAAAAATATAACCACCTTTATTATATTGAATCAAAAATGTTGGTGATTTCCACTTAATTTGTACTAACAACTTTAATAGGCCTAGCATAGTAACCGTGAGTTACATTAGTGTCTTTAGTTTTGTGCAACATGTTTGCCATTTTTATGGCTGTTAATTTTCTTAACTAAACATTGCCATGCAAAGTTATGCAGGCTTTAGCAACTTCACCCAAGTCAACTATTTATCAACATTTTCACCCGTGGGATTGTGCTTTGGTCATTCCAAAATATTGATAGTCATGCTTTCTCACCAAATGTAAAAACAAGTTACGATTTTTCAAATAATATTACCTTGACATCTTATACACATACTTAATGTGCTCTCGAGGACAGTCCTAAGTATGGGTTAGAAAAATAGATATTTTTGTCCCATTTTTTACAAGATTGGCATGTTCTCGTCGTAGATTTGTTTTTGCCATTTTCTAAATTACATAGATTACAATTAGCCAATCGACATTCATACTCTCGGATCCCTTTCCGAAAAAACTATCGTTAACACAATGACCATCCTAACATGAAATTGGCACCTACATCTTCAATTACATCGAACAATATGGTTGTCTAGTTTCTCAGATAAATTTATCATCCATAGTGAGATTTGCAACATGGATGGCCACATCAGGTGAATTGTAACATAAATCTACAAACCCTAATAGGTTTCAAAATTCTGCTGCTGGCTGCTGCCTGCTGCCCATGGTACACGAGAGACCATTGGAGCCCATTGTTTAGAGAAGATCCTGGGTGTTGGGGGTGGTCCCACGTGAGAGTGGGCAGTGGGACCATGGCAGCATGTGCAGAGCCTCTCTCAACCTTTTTACTGCCCCAGTGACAGAACGGCCTCAGAAAATAAAATTAACCAAAAGATATCTCAAACCAAATTTTACTTTCTCCTTTTTTGACCTGATCGTTGCTCTCCCCTTCACCTTCTCTCTCAAATCCCAATCTCGAGAAATTTATTCTCGCCTTTTTACTGTTGAAGCCAATCTCGTTGCAAACATCTTTTCACAGTAGAGAGAGAGAGACAGAGACGGACAGTATTAATCTCGGTTAGCACATTTATAAAAAAAACATAAAATTGAGATTGGTTAGTTAATCCTAACACGTACTACCAAATAGTTTTGGTACTTATGGTATGATATAAAGGGGCTGTTTGTTGTCGGTCACACTTCGTCGTATCTAAGGTTAGATAAATTTGATCAATTTGATGGGGGTTTAGTTGCTGTTACAGTTGCGGTAAGATTTTTTCGGTCCTACATGTCAATGACTTAAAAAAGTATGATAAAATTTTCTTAAACTTGTTAAGGTGTAGTAAAGAATTTGATAACCTCAACTTAGGCTTACTAAGCTTTTGTTACCTCGTAGATTTGGTATGGATGAGGGCTGAGAAATTTTGGAGTATTTAAATCAAATATATGATGTAATCTCAAAATCTTAAATTATTGATTGATTAAAAAGGATAATGTTTTGACATGTGAAAAATATTATTAATAGATTTGTTATAAAAATACATATATTTAGTTATATTGTTAATAACTTTTATAAATATGTGTGCATCGAAAACCGTATCAAATTCCAAAATGTGTCATCTTCCGGGTAAAATAGGCTGAAATACGGTAGAAACCTAGCACCTGTGATCCATCGATGATAAGAACTAACCATTATTATCTTTTAATCCTGCGGTCAGGCGGGATTAGAATATTATTACTGCTCCTGGTAAACGCGCGTATTTTAATTTTTACGGTGATCTCGAAGTACGTGGTGTTTTGCAAATCTTCGAGAGACGCGATAAATACTGGAGCACGCACTGGTCCCCCTGACCAGCAAGCTAGATCAGCTAATTACCTCTTAATTAAGCCATCGAGCCGCGTAATCTAACATTAAACCCGATCCAAATCAAATCGGATCAACACACGGCGGCAGCAGCCAGGGTAACTTCCAAGTGATTAGTGCTGATTACTGCTGTAAAATTTTCGACGTCAGGTCGGCTTGGAATTTTTACTGCGGGTGCAGTGGATTCGCAGGTTTTTGCTGATCTGCTGCTGCTGTTCACCGTTAAGAGTTTATTTTAAGCATAGATTTGATAATTTGTCATTTTATATTGATTTTTTTATTATTTTAGTTTATATGTAATTTGCTTAAATAATTTATAGTGTTATTATTACGGGTGATAATATAATTAAATAAGTCATCTTAATAATGATAAATCATTAATTTTTTTAATTTTAAGTCTACACAGGGTGGTTAAGATTCTGAAAATAAGGTAATGAGTATCAAGTTGAGTTTCTTCGGTTTTTAATATTAGTTTATTTTTACATTCAATAACTATTGAATTATATAATCTAAAATAAAAATATAGACCATTTAGGAGCTACAGTTGAGAGTAACTACATATACAATAATCTTTCCTAAACAAGATCTTACTGGGCTTAGAGATGGTCCTGAATTGATTTTTGCTTCTCCTTTTTCACATCTCTGACCGGTCCAACTTTCAGATGAACCAGTCATCATATGGAACTTTTTAAATTTTATAATATTCAAAAGATGCGGTGTATATTTTGTTGAAAATTATCGACTTGGTGTAACTTTACTCGCGAAGATGAAATTACAGTTGTTGTGATAATATCCGTTATTAACTACTGTTTTGACAACATGTCAAAGAAGAGAACGGTTCCTCGCAATCAACTTTATGTCGATTTTATCATTAGTATATGAACCTTAACAACATTAAACTTATACGTCAATAACAAAGTCACGGTGAAAATGACCATGTGGCCAAAGAATATGACAAAAGTTGTTCATTTCTTGGTTGCATGGAAAACTGTCCATAATCTTTAAGCCCAAGTTCAACCCTGGAGATAGTTGCCATGTTATTGTTTGTCAATTCTTGATATACTACCTTAAATATCGTCTAAAAACGTAGAGTCAAATTTCAAAATTTTAAATTATTACTACATAATGATTTAATATGTGAAAATGATATCATTATATTTGTCTAAAAATATAGTTATATTGTTTAATAATTTTTTAAATGTATAAATATAAAAAAGCAGCTTAAATACCCACACACACATTAAAGACTGTCTATGTTCAACTAGTGAGCCTATTCTAGTTTTTATGTCTTTTTCTTTGAAGAATTCTATGTTAACAATGTTCAAAACATTGCCTATTTGAGAACAGATATTGAAGACTGAAGTGTTGTTTACAACAATATTCAAGAAATTATTTTTGTGAGAATGGAGATAGTAACTCTTTGAAAAAGACTGTCGATATACAAAATGTTGTTCAAAACGATGCCTACCTTGAGAATAGAGAAAGTAAGAGCGTGTTTGGTACAATTATAACTTCGAGATTCGACTGAATTTGAAATTTATATGATATAATAAAATAGTTTAAACTTTTATTTTTAGTTTTAAAAAACTATATTACTCAACTAAATACTCTCAATTCATACATAGCTCCAGATCAGAATTTTTTTGAGCTGCAAAACTATAGAGATAATTAACAATAAACTGGAGTTGGGTCCATACCTCTTAATTATTACTCCCTCTGTTTCTAAATGTAAGTCATTCTGATATTATCTAGATTCATAGATTAATAAATCTAGACAAGGCCAAAATGACTTACATTCAGAAATTATTTTCCTGTTTCTCTCTCACTTGTACATGGATCCTCTTTCTCTATGGCCGATTGGATCTATAACTCCGTCTATTTTGTCCTTGTTATTTTGAACTCAAGCTGTTCTATATAGCTTTTTTTTGGAATAGAGTATTTATTTTTAAAAAATGAATGATTTAGACTAAATAATGTAAAGTGAATGTGTTCCAAAAGAATCTTTACTCTCTCATCTCAGCAATGCTCATAGGTGGCAGGGTCATATCGGCAGCTAACCAGGTCGTTCTAATCAAGTGCTCCAATCAGACTGTATTTGAGGCTCCGGTAACCAAAACATATTTTTATTTAATTACATAATTTAAATAAACGCTACTCTCCTGTTCTATAATATTACAATATATACCGAATTTGATATTTTATAGTACAACAAATTTAAATAATGACACTATATTAAATAAGATAGAAGAAAAAGAGAAAGAAATCGGATCTCATGCATTGAGGAGAGGGTTATGCCCGTAGAGAAAAAGGATTGATAGAAAAGAAATATTTATGTGATTAATTAATTGTTTGAGTTATAAATGGTCATGATGCATTCCAGACAATGATGTCTAAAGTAGTCTCTATATATCATGTTATGTATAGAGACTTCTCTGGGTGATATCTGTATTGAGAGTACCCTAAAAGGTTCGAGTTCAATTTATTAAATAAAACGTGAAGAGATATTACATATTTACATGATCCTAGTAGAGGAATTCTATGGTCAAATGCGTGTCACAACCAATCAATGCACACCACACACTTTCATGTTTAGAACATAAAAAGCTCTACACAAAGTAGTCAACTACTACAATACTTCTGTCGTCATCGTCATAAGTCAAATTGTACGGTTTAGATGCCTTCTATCATTTATAAGAGTATAAGTCAAAAATGTAATAAAAGAGTGACGACTAATATTTGAGAAATCTACTACTTTTAAATATGTGTGAAAAAAGAAGCATGACCACAAAAGTTTGAATCTCATCCAAACCCTAAACCAATGCTAGAGAGAATCTCATGTGGTAGGCAGAGATCATCCTGCAATCTGCTCTTTTCATGGGAGCCCCCCCTCCCCCCTCCTCTTTTCCCATTTTTTTTGGGCCGGCAAAAGGCTACAGGGACGCAGGCCTGGTACACTGCAATGCATCATCCCATCTCATCATGCCCATCATTTTCTCCCCTTTTTACCTTCCTTTTCCCACCTTTTTCTCCTCGCTGTAAATTCCATTTTACAAGAGCGAACTATCCATTTAAAAACGGAGAAAAAAAGAAGAAGAGGAGGAGTGCATGATGGGGTGAGAGGAGGTGGGCCCGGATGTCCAGATCCGATTGACCAAATCATTTGCACGGCGGAATTACCGAACTGCCCCTGGATGACGTCACTGCCCCCGCCCTCACTCTGTTTTTTTTTCCCTTCCTCGCCTTTGGTCTGACACGGTGGGCCCGGTCTCTTTTTCAGGCCTGCCTTCACGAAAACATCATCGGCTCGTCCAGCTTTTCTTTTCTCCTTTTTTTTTTTCTCGGGAAAAAATAAAATAAAAGGTACCGGTATACGTACGGTGATGGGTGTTGGCCTTTGGAAGTTTGGAGGGGGTGGTGCCGCATTAAATAATGCCGATCCAGATGCACATGCACTTTTGATTCATCCGTGTAAATGTGCTCCGATCAACGATTAATAGTTGATTATCAGCTCGATAAGCGGTTTTATAGACTAATATATAATGATAACTGGTATGACTATTGGTAAATTAGATTGGTAACAGTAAAAATTGGAACGGTTATCGGCTGTTTTTCAAACCTTGATTAAATATGGTAATAATAAAACACACATCTTAAGTTTACTTGTTCTTCATATAAATATGAAGGGGAGATTGAAGTAAAAAAATCAATACATCTATAGAATGACAATAGTATAAAAAACTATTGGTTGCCTTTTTATGGTTTACAACTTATATTTTGAAGTAATAAGTGTATATGTGAGTTATTTTCGTATTCATACTTTGCATGTACGGCAGTTCTACCGTGCCAAGATATTTTATTACAATTTTTTTAAAAACAAAAAATCCTATATCATCTATATGTACTGTAGTTAATAATAATCTGAGATCATTGCTTTGTGGCTGTGCAAGTAGCCATGCCAAAAAGGGGAAAAAACATCAACACCACAGTGCTAGAATTGTAGCTTCACTCGTCGACGCCACGAGTTAGGGTTTAGTATGGCAGCACCTAACAATTCTCATATCAGGCAAGTGAACAATGTAACAATATTAATTATACAACACATCTCACACTTGGTGTCTACAGGTTCTAGTTTACCGGTCCATATCTACATATTATTAGAGGTTATGTTATCGTTCAGTAATGATAATATTTAAGTTGTAACTGATTAGACTTAGTTTGACAGACTAAGATCCTAACCTATTTACGTGAAATAAGTTAAAATCGTAGACTATCAAACTAGCACCGTAACTTCCAATGATCTCCAATGATTTTTTAAAAGGAGATTTGATCATATATTTATTTAGATAGAAATTAAGGATTATCTTTATATCTTATTGACATATGAGATCTTTTCAGATCAATAAGATCAATAACGTATGAGTCAAAAAGAGTAAATTCTTAATTTTTATCTAAATAAAGGATATATGATATATTTTTTAATTTTTAATTCTGTCCGTGAACGGTTAAGGGCCCTCCGGCAGTTTTTTAAACCCTGCAGCTGGTCGAAACTTGAAAGATCACAAGTGAAGTGAATGGACCGACAAACCCTCTATGGATTTGATGTGAAAACCGATGAGACGTGCTCACTGTGAGATGAATCAGAAGCCCTGGGCAATGATATCTGCAACTGTACGTCCCCAAAATCACATCAAGAAATTCTTGTTGGATTGCTTTGGAGTGCCAATGTTCAGATGGGTAGCCAAAACAGTGCGGTACAACCCCCATCTATTTGTACATCAGATTGTTCCCTCGGAAGAAACCATGCATCACCATAGAAATTACAATAACTTGGAAAACTGTTTAAATCAAATTAAAACAGAACCTGTAGTAGTAGATTTGACATCGTAAACTTGCTGAAAGGAAGAACTGCAACCAGAGCTGGCCCCTCATGCGTGCTCTCTCGTGAGTTCTGGTTTAACCATTTGCAGGTCGAGCGAGAAGACGTTTCCTTTGATGATTGGTGAGCAAGGGCAGAAACAAAGATGTATGGTCAGATCAGAAAAGGGCTAACTCCATTATCACGCTAAGAGCCTACACAATTTGGAAACAGCACAACCGATGTGTTTTTTTACGACGCCTCTCCCAACATGGCTGGAGCCTTGATGCTCGTTAGAAAGGGCAGAGGAGCAGTATAATTGGAGTCTGCTTGGTGCTAAAGACATTTCCTTTCTTCTTGCCCTTGTGCCAGACAAAGAACAGTGATTCTTTGATATAGGTTGTGGTCGTCTTTCTATTATTTCAAGCGCAATTATACCCTAACTTTTGAAGTATGGGTGTTAAGGGAAAAAAAGTTCAATTGTAATAGACCACTACGTGCTCATCTCATCCGGGCTGAGATGAAGAGTTGTCACCCCATGATCTCATCAGTTTGTATACTACCTTCTGCGTTTTGAGAGTATTGCAGCTAATCTCTCTTTTGCAGTGGTGAAACCTGTAGGGTTGCTGCGAGAACGCCTCTTTCTTTTTCTTCTCCCCGTTTTCTTGCCTGCAAGACGCTGGCGGCGTATCTCAGGATCTGCCCAACCCCTGCCCCACTCCGAAAATGCAGAAACAAGTTTGGGGTCATTCATTGCCAACAGCATAGCTGCATCAGGGTATGCATATAAACCTTCCTCTTCTGATTGCAAACTCAAAAAATTCAACCCAGCTTCTGTCGGCTCAGGATACTGGATTAGAACACGAGGCTGCAAGCGGATCCATTAATCAGTTGAGGGATACAATGGTAATAACATTAGAAACAAATAACAGGCTCTCTTTTTTTTTTCTTTCTAAAATCCATTTTTGTCCTGGCTCTTACTAGTGCTACACTATTCAGGATGATATGATCTTTTAATAAAGCAATCAAAGTCTCTCATTACATCATAAATAATGCAATACTAGTGTGGTCCATGCACATGGATGATCTGCTGGTGAATTGAATTTGTTGACCATGTAACAGGACATGATATCTAGATTGGGCTTCTAGAGTGGTTGTGGTTCCTTGGTAATGGAAACACATCAACAGCCTAGTAACGGTTTCCAGACAAGTTGATTTTCTGAAAACTGGATGAATTTCAGTTTGCAATTAGTGACCGTTTGATGGCAGTAACCAGCTAATTTTGGTGATTATCAATAATCCATATTTAAAAGGCTACCTTTAGGATTTTGATATCTGGAATCAAATAGATCTAAAGTGATGGAGGATGCAATCCTGCAAGTAGTCCCCAAGAGATGCAACGTATGTTTTCTTCTGCCAAAGCAATCCTTCCATATTTTATCTTTTAAAGATGATAATGGTAATTATATTTTAAAGATTATAATGGTATATAACATCCTTTAAATACTATCAACTTTTCCCTTAATTAATCAATAGAGTTATTTAACATAAAATGTAAATCACTTGCTGGTTGTGACCATGTGTCCAATTCATGTCACAGAAATATTCACTATCCCTGCTTGAATCCCAGTATACCCATCATTCAAATATGTCAAGAATATAAATGCGAGGTACATCACAAGATTCACAACAAAAAAGGACATAAATTTGCAACAAACTACTAAAGTAAATTACTTACAGTTTCAGCTGCTTCCTGTATGTATCCCCTGCCTGCTAATATACGAGCAAGGCCTTCCCACCATATCTTGTCAGTTGTGGCAAATCTAGGAAACTAGAAACAATAGTTAATCAAGATCACACTTTTTCCCCTGAGATGATCAAGATAACAGATTTGAGGTTTAGCATTGTTTCTTGGCAGCTATGGCTGCAAGTATGAGAAATTAAGCGAAAGATATTTCAAGTACTTCTGTTGCTATTATGCAATCTTAATCAGTCTAGGTCTCTATGGTGCATCCTTAAGACAAACTCCCTGCTTACTGCTCCAACTTCTGTAAATTTCATAGATAAAAGATGGGAAACAATGAGAACGCAAACCTTTTCCCTTAAATAACTGACCACCCCTCTGAAATTAGGTACCTCCCCAAACCTTTGCCTTCCAGATAGATAACAGGGCATACTTCTGCAACTTGTATCTTCCATTGCCTGTCCCTGGATGTATCAAGATTTACTTGTCTACTTGAGGATGCAACAAAATCAAGAAATCAAGAAGCAACTTATATCACATAGAAAAATAGAATAATTCGTCCTCGAGCTACAGGGCAATATTAATCCTAACTCGACGCCTAACATAAATAAGATTCAAGCCTTTTACATCTTGGCTTACTATATTATCCTGAACTAAAAAAAATAAATCTAAGATTATTACGGGTCATGAACCCTCCTAGCTTGAGGTGAACCCCATCCCACATCTCATAGAGAAAGGGCAACTCTAAGCCAAGTCTGGATCCTAGATAGTTCCTTGAGAGAGTTGCCAAAGTTCCTAGTGAAAGATCTAGATGCCTCCAATTGTAACCCAACTAACCAGCCCAAACATCGATTTAGGCGCTACTTCACCCGAGCGTTTGTTGCCTGCATGGGTTGAAGCCGTGGCCATAGGGGTGATAATTTATGGCATCACACGAAGACCTTTGGTGGTGATGGCTGAGGTGGTGCGGCGAGACTTGTTGATTCCTTGCAATCTGCCACATGTTGCTCGATACACTCTTCCACCTTCATTGTGTTCTTTGCTTGGCTTAACAACAGTGAGGCCCCGAATTTAGCAATCTCCACCTTCAATTCGTCAAAGATGGTGGTGGGGAAACGCCTATCAGCCTGACTCACCTGAGATTGCTCCATGCGTTGGACAGCCATATGCAGAGCGCGCACCTCCTAGGTAGACTCGAACGCTGACGCTTGGAGGGCCTGAATTTGATCTGGAAGATTATCAAGACGCTTGGCTATGGGCACAAGAGTTTCTCGAACCACAAAACATCGGTTCAACGTCTCTAGTTGCGCAACCATAGTTGCAAGGCCTTGACTACCTCATCGGGCTAGGAACATGGTGAAGCCATAGATGAAGAACCTAAGCAATTTGATACCAATTGTCACGTGCTGGATCTAGGACTATTTGAAGGAGGTAACCGGCCGCAGGCCTAGACCTCACCGACACGACGGCACCGTGATGGGAGACGTGCCGGCAAGGAAGAAACTTGCGACTAGGAACTTTTCTCAAATCTAATCTGCTCGAATAGAGATACAACCCATCCTTATATAGATGGACTAACTTGACCCTCAAGTAAGTCTTTTAAGAACTCAATCTGACCTTACCTTTTAAAGACTCAATCTGATGTAATTTAACCTTACCTTCTAAACTAGCAAATTCCTAATATTTGCTACAGTACCCATGGGCACTGTTCACGCTGCAATACCCGTGGCTACTGTTCGCGCTACAGTCGCGCGAGTACTGTTCCCATGGCCAGGCCTAACCCAATACACATGACATTCGTTTGTGAGTTTTGGTGGAAAATCCGTTTAGATTATCACGTGGCACGAATTTCAAACTCCTAAATGGTGCAACTTTCTTCAAAAACTATGTGGAAAATGTTGAAAAACAGAAATTAAGCTGTTTATCAACTTTTTAGCACTAAATTCGTTTGTTTGAACCCTCAAACTATTTGGTCAAAGAGTCAAATCATTTATCATCTACCATCTACCCTCACTTTCATACACTATCTCATGGGAAGGGCATTGGTGATGAAACCAACCATGTAAAAGTGGAAGGGCATTGGTGATGAAACCAACCATGTAAAAGTGGAAGGGAAAATCTAGAATTATATACTCACACTTTGAGCTTGGATCACATTCATAAACACAATTGCTTCTTCCTTGAAATCATGCATCTGAGGAGGGCCATTGATACATATGTCACACCTGAGATGACAAGTGAGTTAGACTCATAGAAATGCTTAATGAGATGAATTTGAAATGGAATTGTTAAAAGTGCAAGTTTCACAATGGCCATTATTTTTGCAGTGACACATGGGTTGGCTCACATGTCATTATAGAACATCTTTTAAATATTTATGATAATAATGTCATAATATTAAAAAATGTGTATAATGTTAAACTGGAAGAAGCATGTCTTATTTCATGTAAGGAGAGGAGACATGGAGAAATCAGAGAGAAGTACATGTGACAGCCTTCAGGACCAAATTCCTCCCCAAAGTACTTTACTAATGTTTTGGCTCTACAAACTGATGTATTCAAAGCATAGCTGCAACATAGAAAACATGCATAAACATTAATCAATAAAACTGCATAACATTTAACCAATATACATGTTATGACATTACCAGATTGGAATATTGGATATATGGTTATGATACATACTGAAAGCAATCACGAAGCATTCTGTATGCTGCCTTTGTCTGTTCTTCACTTCTTTTATTAGGAAGGAGTGTCGGTGCTCTTAAAAGATTGCAATACAGAACTGCAGGTAAAACCACTGATTTCAAATCGTCTAGTCGACACTAGTCGTAGGGGCACCGTCGCACCGACTAGTCACTGGTCGACAACAATAGTCGTTCAGGATAGCACACAATGCATATATATGACTAAGTTCATGATAACAGTAATTGGTCTAAGTTTATGATAAAAATTAAGTTCAGGACATTATAAAGCATACATAAAAGATTAAAAAAATTGTTCAATTGTGCTTACAGACGTGATAATTAGAGGTCAAGGTACTTACTGTTCAGCCGCAACCTAAAATATTCCATGATTTCCATCAAAGATAACCCTTGCTCCAGAGTGTAGATAGAAGGGTTACAAGTCCTATTCTCCACAATGGTGAAACAAATTAAATTAAATCATAATTTATATGAAGAGTTGAGGACAAAGTTCAATTGCATAGTGCATAGTCATAATAGAACTAATCCAAAAAAGTGAAAGCAAATCTCAACTACTTAGAAAGCATACAAAATAGAAGCACAACTGTAGATAAGTAAACATACCAATATCCTGATTCACTTACCAAATGGTCTAAGTTCATGACAAAACAAGTTCTAGACAACAATAATTTATCCAATTCATGATAAAAATAAGTTCAAAACAACAATAATTGGTTTATGTTCATGATTAAAATAAGTTTAGAAATGAAATGACATAAATTAATAGTTAAACACAATCAATCAAGTAAATCATCATCCAATTGAAAGCCCCTCCATTGCTTTATCAGTTTGTTGTGGCTGCTTTGTGATTCATCTTCCTCACTACTTTTTTCATTTGCAATTGTCCTTAGATGTTTTCTCTTTTTTATAAGTCTGCGTGATAGAGGTATTTCTAGGAGCACTACTAGCAACAAACCGAGGCAAATTAAGACCTCTCATATGCTGAGTTACATCAACAGCTTCGTCAACTTGAATCTAAGTTAAATGTGTCATCTATATGAACTGGGTCATAATTGGGATCAACCCACTCATTCTTCCACTGAAATTCTTCAAAAATCAACAGGTTGCTTTTCTTTTCTTTGAAACCAAGCTCTCACGAGTGTTAAAACCTATTTATCATCTTTTGATTGTAGATAACAAAAGCTAACTTGTTCAACCTTTGCTCCAGCTTGTTCTTCTTTTTAGTATGGATCTACAAGTCTAATGAAAACATTATAAAATCACATACTTAGACTTTAGATGGGTCATAGCTACAGCTTTCCTTATGACCCAAATATGATAATTGAGAAAATGTACTCCAATTACGCTCACATCTAGATATCGAACAACAAAGACTTACAATTCGCTTTGCTAAACTTTACAGCTCAAATGCAAGGCCGCATATGCACCCCACTAAATAACTACAATACAAAAATGATGATCACATAAAAAATATAAAAAACAAAGTGATAAATGTGCACAGGATGTTACGACTTACTAGGATTCTTTATTGTTTTTCAAAGCCATTTAACACATTGTTAAATGGGCAATAAGAGATAGAGCTAGAAAGAATCCTAGTAAGTCGTAATATCCTATGCACATTTAATACTTTATTTTTTATATTCTCTATGTGATGATCATTTTTGTATTATAATTCTTTAGTAGGGTGCACATGTGGCCTTAAATTTGAGCTGCAAAGTTTAGCAAAGCGAATTGTAAGTCTTTGTTGCTCGACATCTAGATGTGAGCGTAATTAGAATATATTTTCTTAATTATCATGTTTGGGTCTTAAGGAAAGCTACAGTTATGACCCATCTAAATTTTAAGCATTTGATTTTGCAATGTTTTCATTAGACTTGTAGATCTATACCAAAAAGAAGAACAGGCTAGAGCATAAAAAGTTAAACAAGTTCGCTTTTGTTAGCTACAATCGAAAAATGACAAATATGTTTCAACACTTGTGAGAGCTTGGTTCCAAAGGAAAGAAAAATAAACCGTTGATCCTTGAAGAATTTTAGTTGGAGAATGAGTGGGTTGATCCCAATTGTGACCCAGTTCATATAGATGACATAGATTTAACTTGGGCTCAAGTTGATGAAGCTGTTGATGCACTCAGCATATGAGAGGTCGTAATTTGCCTCGGGTTGCTGCTAGTAGTGCTCATATAAATACCTCTGTCACACAGACTTATAAAAAAGAGAAAACATCCGAGGACAATTACAAATGAAGATGGAGAAAATAATGATAATGATGAGGAAGATGAATTTCAAATGCAGCCACAACAAACTAATAAAGCAATTGAGAGGACTTCCAATTGGATGATGATTTATTTGGTTGATTGTGTTTAGCTATTAATTTATATCATTTCATTTCATAATTTATTTTAGTCATGAACTTAGACCGATTATTGCTATCATGAACTTATTTTTATCATAAATTTAGATAAATTATTGTTGTCTTGAACTTGTTTTGTTATGAACTTAGACTATTTGATGAGTGGATCATAATATTGATATATTTACTTATTTATAGTTGTGCTTTTATTTTATATGCTTTCTAAGCAGTTGAGACTTGCTTTCACTTTTCTAGGTTAGTTCTGTTACGACCATGCACTATGAAATTGAACTTTATCCTCAACTGTTAATGCAAATTATAATTTAATTTAATTTATTTCACCATTGTGCAGAATAGGACTTGGAACACTTCTATAATTATCAAGACTGGACTGATGGAGCTAGAGGAGGGGACTATGGAAACTGAGAGGAGTGGACTATGGAAACTGAGAGGAGTGGAGTGGGAGAGAGAGTTTAGGGTTTATAACTAGGCCTTAAATAGGCTGGACTAGAATTATATGAATGGGCTACTAGAATGAGCTTTAAATATATTATTATACATAATTTTGAATTTGTTATTGCAATTTTAACTATATATATTTTTTAGTTTGTAAGTTATCTAAAGTGACAATATTGCAATTTGATATTGTATCATTATTTTTATGATGCTATATTGCTATTATTATTTAAAATTTACTACTTATCTATTAATATTTTTTCTTAAATACTTTATTTTATATGGACATAAGGTGTTGCCTCGCCTTATGCTTTACCGCTTAGGCGGCAAGGCGGTAGTCCACCGCCTCGCCTTGCCTTACCGCCTTAATAACTATGAACCCTTCTATCTAGTTTCTGGACTCTAGAGCAATGGTTATCTCTAATGGAAATCATGGAATGCTTCAGGTTGCGACTGAACAGTAAGTACCTTGACCTCTAATTATTATGTCTGTAAGTACAATTGAACACTTTATTTAATTTTTTATGTATGCTTCATTATGTCCTGAACTTATTTTTATCATCAAATTAGACTAATTGATGTCGTTCTGAATTTATTTTTGTCATAAACTTAGTCATATATATGCATATATGCATTGTGTGTTATCCTGGACGACTATTGTTATCGATCAACGACTAGTCAACGTCTAATTTACAATTAGTCACGACTAGTCGGTGCCCCTACGACTAGTGTCAACTAGACGATTTGATATCATTGGTGTCACTTATAGAAAAGCATAAGTGACACAAGTAAAAATTCAATCGTTTTCTTTACTAAGTCCAAAAGTGAGACAAGCAGCATTGCAAATGTAGAAATTCTATCGAGCATGAGCTATGGACTATGGAGTGTAACAACTCACTGCAATCTGCCAACTTCCCATCTCTACCAGCACGGCCAGCTTCCTGATAATATGCTTCCAAACTCTGCATCAATCAAGTAAGGACAAGTAAAACTCACACGAATGAAACATAAACAGAGGCTAATCCAATTTGGGATGTATCTAGAGAACATCACTAATAAAGCCATACTGTCTATGCATGACACTAGATCTAATCCAACCTGACACTAAGCTTTTTAGCATATCTGAAGTAAGGTCGATCTCAACAATTCAACGACAGCAAGCAAAATATGTACTCTCTCAACTCCTACAATTTTCAACCTGAAGACACTAACTCGTTCAATTGCCATCATTGTTACTTTCTATATTGGCATACGCACATGATACATGCACAAGTTGTGTAATTCTGTCTGACATCAATACATTCAGAGCAAGTCTTTGTGTGCATAAGAGCCTTTTAGGTATATTGGTGAATGATTGAATGGAGTACTAAAGGTTAAACCAACCTGTGGGAAACCATAGTGAATAATTCTCCTGACATTTGATTTGTCAATTCCCATGCCAAATGCTATGGTAGCCACCACAACCTATATAAAGATGATATCATCATTAGAGTTGGGGGAAAAAGGCTTGAAGGGTTCAAAAACAGTCAGAAACATAAAGAAAATATAGAGAACTTCTATAAGCATGAATTTGGATGGTACACAATGAGATTATTCTACAGCATCCTTCTGAAGAACAGCCACCGTAGCAGTTATCCATCCAAGATTTGTATCACATTAACAAATGGAAATGTGGAAAAGTTACCTTGTTGGATTGTTACTAAAAATGCTTTGAAAACTCAAATATGACAGGTTAGCGTCTAAGCATGTGTAATCATGTAACAGTGCAGCACCAGACATTAAGATTTTCAAGATCACCTAGAGAAAACAATACATATGCACTGCATCTGTGGAGAAATAACTTGTTATAGCATTATCATTTGTCCATGCATACTGCTTTATCAAACTGTCATATGCTGATGACATAGAAAGTACATCTTGCAATGGCCAGATAAAAGGATAGCAAGTGAATAAATAATTATTACCTCCAAGGCATTGCAATGGAACTGTTGGTGCACCTGCCTCAAATGTGATCTAGGCATCTGAAAAGAAGCATCAAATAGCTTAAAACAAGATACAGTACTGTGCATAGCCATTAAGAGATAATATGATCAAAGGTATTGTAAGTTACAAAAATTTAAGTTGTTTGCTTATAGAGAATTAGCACGTATCAGGAAATAGACCATGCTGATTGAGTCCTGTTTGCCATACAAATCAAGCAAAGATTATTACCTTTGCATTGTATGCTGCAGCTCTAAGGCCAGATTTGCACAGATAATTCGCTAGTTCCACAGTTTGTTTCCTTGTGGGTACGTAGATAATTGTAGGACCTTGGTCAACAACTTCTGAAGAAGAGGGACTAGTTTCATTGCATTGAGCAGAAAATGCAATGTTATGAGGCCGCGAGCATTCAACAAACTCTCCGCATGAAACTACAAAAGAAACAAGTCAAATCAGACAAATACATGAAACTACAGAAAAACGATTTAAAAAGTAAAAACACTATTACTACATATCATGCAAAGTTTTGATAGCCATATCTGATAGAATTTAGAGAGTAACAAGAACAACTCACGCACACACTCTTAGTTTGCAAAGCATACAACACACGCGCACGCGAGAAGATAATTTGTGC
>KE373057.1:1140284-1153638 GCA_000418225.1 Zizania latifolia
GCCACACCTCGGCGGCGGCGGAGCGGGCCAGGCTCGGCGCCTCCTTCACCACTGGCGGGACACGGTGGTCCAGCTCCTGGACAGACTCATCAACCTGCAACACAGAACAGCAGATAAGCAAATGCCATCAGCTCTCTGAAACACCAAAGGAATTTGTTGGGACACTTTCTGAAGCAAGAAAAATGCCGCAGATCATTGGAACCGCCAAGAAACTGATTGCAGACAATTCATGGCATAACATAGTTACATTAGGAATATCAAGTTATCATCCCTAATCTTATCATTGACAAGTAGCAGGCAAAAAAATCATCTGGGCAATTAGCACAAAGCATGAATGAGTTCTTAGGCTCTTAGCTCTGTCTGAACCTCACAATGGGGCAGAAAGCACAACGTTGCGCAGGATTAAGGGGAATATTTGATGATTTGTGACTTAAAAAAGTGGCTTCGACATAGTCATAGAATGAGATTCCACGTATCATTCATACAATGACAAATAAACAAATAGCCAAAAAAATTTAAGTGACAAATGATCAAATCTCCCAAATTCAAGGTGTTTTTGCATAAAAGAACAAGTTTTTGCCAAATTCAAGTTTTGTCTTGTTTCCATAGTAGCAAAAGATTCAAGTATGTGTGCTCATTAGTTATGCCTTTTCATATCAATGAAATGTCTTGCTAACTAAACTGTTATTACGAGCCGAAGCGCATCATTCGATCCCTAGTAAGCTAGAAAGATGAAATATGTTTCTACAGATAAGCAAGATGAATTGAACATGACCAATCAATAAACAATATGAGCAAAACTAGACTAATTTCATCTCCATCTCAAAATCTGCATCTATTATTCTAAAATTCGACGGACGAACCCAAATTTACCTTGCGGTCGAGGAACTTGAGGAGCTCGAGGGGCACGCCGTGGAAGCGGTCGTAGACGGGACCGACGACGGCCTTGACGGTGCCCTCGACTTGGTCGACGCCGGGGCGGAGCGGCCCGGCGCCCTGCTTGGCGTACGCGTACGCCGCCGCCGCCAGCACCAGCGCCTGCGCCGCCGCCTGCTGGACGAACTCCAGGTACCTCAGCCTCTCCTCCTCCGCGGTCTCCACCGTTACCTCCTCCTCCTCCTGCTCAACCAACCAAACCACACAATTTTTTCTCAAAATCAATCACCACAAGCTAGGACCCAAGAACTCGACAACGAAAAAAAATCGAAACCGATTCTTACGGCGGCGGGGCGGTTGCTGATCGGGACGTCGCTTGCGGATTCAGCCATGGCTAAGCTCCTATTCCTCTCCTCGAGCGGCGACCGATCGATTATCCTTGGTGAATTTTGTTTGGGATTCTTTGCTAGGGTTTTTGGAATGGCAGGTGAGGAATTGGGGATTTTTATAGCAAGGGGAAGGCGTCAAGTTTTTTCTCGCCGATTTTTTCTTAGTTGTTAAGTTTCCCGCTTAATAAATTAGTAAAATGACGCGTTTCCATTGGGCGGTTTGGTCCGCGTGGATGGGGCGTTTCCCCCGTGTGGCTGACAGTGGGGCTGGCGGATGGTAGGCCCACGCGTCGGTCGGAGAGGTGACGTGTGGGCCAGTGGGCGGCTCAGGTTCACGCGGGTTGGGATGTGAATGAAAATTGAATATTTGACCTCGCAAGTTTTGGATTCGGTTATTTCACACCCTAATCTTTATTATGTTTGATTATTTATCATTTTATTCATTTCAATTATTTTTGATTCTATTTACTCATTTTATGACAAAGTTGCTTTCATCTTAGTAATATCAGTGAATTTCTGTCGTTCGAGGCCTCTTGAGGCCACCTGTTGTCGTTGCCTGATGTTATTTATTTGCTCCATTCTACCGACACATCTGACCTCTATGCTTGAGTTCACCGCTACCGGCCGAGCTATTGTATAACACTCCTGTCTCTATTTATAGATAATATTTAGAGATAAGTATAAGTTTATCTTTTTTATATTAGATAAAATGAGCAAACAAAATTAAAAATAATTAAAATAGACAAAGTGACCGAATCAAACTCGATAAAGTTTAGTACGATAAATAATCAAGTTCAAAGTTTACGGTGACAAATAATCAAAACTCAAAATTTAGGGTGATAAATGATCCATTTTTCCATTGCGTTTTGTGTTTTTTCAGATTTTTTTAATGCGGATTACTTCAAACTTTGGATTTCCAACCTTCTCACCGCCGAAACCAAGTCGTTACAGTAACTTGATATCATGGTAACTGATCGTCTGGTCACCACGGTAACTACATGATGTTTTTTCTGGAAATATATATTTTTAATTTGGATGACTTAAGGCAAGGTTCCAAAACCGTGTGTTTTTGGCATACATTCTCAAGGATACCATGTGATAACCAAATCGATACCGTGATAACCGGGCTATACCACCGGTAACTGCTTGAGATTGGCGGCTCAGGCTTGTGGTTTTTGCGTTGCCCTATGTAGAAAAAGAATCTCTTTTTTTTTTTCAGAAATTAATCATTTTTCTTGTAGAGAAAAATCAGGTTTTCCCTATGTAGAGAAAAATCTGATTTGCAGCAAACAAAAAATTGCATGAATATATCTGAACGATTATACCATTGAGAAAGGAAGAAACACAGCATGCTCATTCATTTCAACACCACATATTCAGGTGTAACAATGGCGATGACAAAGTGGCTGACAAAATTTTGCAGAAAGAAAAGCCTGCGGATGAATTAATAAGCTACCATTCGTATCACAAACAAGTTCAGATTCAGCCACAGGCCAGCAAGCACATGATCTTTTGCAGGACATTCCATTGTGCAAAAACAGTAGAAATTCAGAAGCTGCTGAGAAAAATGCACTTCAACAACACTGCAGATGCTTCCACTCTTTCAGCGATCTAGAGTGATACACAGATGCACAGAAGAAGCTTCTGCAACTCGACCAAAGTTATCAGCAGAGCCAGAGGCTCAAGGCATGCTTATCATAGGCTAGTAAAGACCATCTCCATGCACCAGCAAAGCATAATACCAGGATGAAAGCATTAGATTCAGAGCAGCAATGGTAATAGATAAACAAAAGGATTATACACCTAACAACATTATTCAGATGCAGTTCCACAAATATCACACCCCTCTTCAGCCAAAATTATGATAGGACCGATCATCGGAATACACAGGTAAAATCAAAACAGACAAGGATTATGATTCATGTAAACAGGAAAATTGCTAAGCCAAAAGGAGACACAGTCAGCATGAGTAAAACTGATAATCTTGCTGCAAAGCTAATAAGTAAAGGAAGGTTCACTGGAGCGGAGGCTCCTGTAAATGGAGGCTGCAACTGGGACTAGACCCAACAGCGCGATCTGAACCTGCTCTGAGGTGCTTGTCCTGACAGTGATCTGCCCACTCAGCTTGTTGTTCAGCCCAAGACGAAGTGCCATCTTAGAGCCCCTTCCGATCGAGAACTGGGACTGCAAATTTGCCCCAAGAGCAAGATCACGTCGCCACTTCATCAAAGAAAGACCCAAGGTTGACAGGGACTGGCCAATTGGATAATCTTTGTCTTTCAGACATGCCTCCAAGTTCACTCCATATGCGGTGTCCCCTTGAGCTCGCATTGCACCTGTGCTCGCCACCAATGCTAATCTCTTCCCAACAGAGAGCTGGTCCTCAACCTTCACCCCGGTCGCCACAATGTCTCCCAAGAAAGTAACTGAAAATCCTCCAGTAGTCTTATTCTTCTTGATATTCTTGAACTTGGTCTCACCACGAAGAATATACGCAAGCTGCCACCCAACAGTCTGGATGTCAAAACCAGCAAGCGACGATGCATCCTCCCCATGCTTTGCTGCGATGGATGAGTCCAAGTGGACGCTAAATTCCTTTTTGTCCTTGGTGACCTGAACTGCCACGTTAGCTGGGAACTTGCTGAGGATAGCGAGTGTCTCTTCAACACTTACTCCATCATAACCACAGTCATGGTCCCATCCATGCGCATCTAAAACAGGTCTTGCAAGGACTGTTGAAGTTGGCTCCAGAAAGCGGTACCGGTATGTAGGATTGTCACAATCAAATGAAGAGGGCAGCACCATATCAGGTAAGGGAACTGATACATTCTCTGGAGGAGGGTCCTGATCAGTTTCTCCTGCGATGCTAGCATACCCAAAAGGATCCATATCAGTTTTACCTCTCTTCATCTCCTTTAACCTGCGTATCTCATCCTTCCACTGTTTCTTCTGGAGAAGCTTGACCCTGTAGTCGTACTCATCAAAATAAGCATTCTTTTGCTCCTTTGTCAGCCTTGCAAGCTGGGATTTAGTCAATGGCTTGAAAGTAGGAAGCTGGTCATATTCCTCCGCATCTTCATCCAGCTCTATGTCAGAATAGTCATCCAAATCAATGTCAGAATCTCCTTCATTGCCACCCTGATCGGACGAAAGTTTTGGGTGAGCCCTTGACTGCAGAAGGGAGGAGAGCAGGAAAGGAAGAGGTGGAGAGTGGAAACGGAACCCAGAAAGCTTTCCAGATGGATCCTGAAGCTTCAAAAGCGAGTTGGCTTCAGATAATATCTTTGAAGAGTAGCACAAAAGAAGCATCTGATGCCTCCAACTCTGACCATTTGGAAGTACTTTCTGACCCTCCCGGTTTCTCCGGCAGGAAGGATGGTTCTCAACAAGAGCTACTGGATTCATCAGGCGCATATCCCCTGCAGCTTGCCTAATAGATTGCTGGATAATGTGCGATTTCTGAGCCATTAGCACTTCATATGTCATTGGAGCACCATTTAGGCCTTCAGGAGGGGCAGAAGCAGCATGAGTGAGAGCTACAATGGCGTTGAACCATATAGATGAGCCCAGAACAGAAGTAATGGTCTTCAGAAGAGGCAAATCATTGAGATCACGGCACAGGCTATCCAGGCGGTCCACATATAGAACGATATCTGGGGGGCATCTCTTGGTATATTTCTTGACAGAAGCAAGTATTTTTCTATTGGATCCTTGGTCCATCACATTGGGTCGAAGGCCTGGAGTATCAATAATCCGTATTTGGACACCATCTACGTTACCAACAATCTCCTGCACACTGTTGGTGGCTGAACTGAAAGCATCGGTTTTGGACTTCTCTTCACCAAAAATAGAATTTACAGTTGCACTTTTGCCAACCCCTGTCTTCCCCAAGACAAGTATGTTGCATGAGAAGTTCAACTCCTCCTTTCCCTCTGTTTCAAGCAGTAAGGCCTTCTTCCATGCATTGTCAAGGCTGAAAGCTCGGTTTGTCTGCCTTCCATGTCGGATTCCCTCAGCAAGGCTCAGACGGTACAATACTTGTGCTGCTACTGTTTCTTCAGGAGTAACCTTCAATGTATAGACAAGGCGCAAGAACTTCACTCGGATCAACTCAACCTTGTCATGGAGCTTCTTTTCTTCCTCTGTCATCTCCTCAGTAGGTTCAGCAGTCACTGCTAGCTCGGAGGAGCTGAAAAGGTTTGACCGAGCTGGTGGGCGGGGGGCAGTTGGCCTGAGAGATGGGGCTGATGAGCCCAGGCCAGATGGTCGGTCCATGGAGAAGATTCTAGAACCATCTTGTGAAGAAACTGTGATATTCCCATCTAGGGATGCACCGGTTGCTGCTTTCAGCAGAGCAGCCAAGGCAGCAGAATCAAACCCCTTCTCATCATCCTCATCATTCTCATTATCATCAAGCACAATCTGCCCATCCATGTTATTAGTGTACTCTCTTGAGCTGCTCAAGCCAGATACAGGACTACCACTAGAGGAGCCTTCGCCAAGCTCCTTCATGATCTGCTTCGCAGCTTCAGAACTCTCTATGATTGCAATTCGTGCTGGGCTCCTGTCAGAGCTCCCTCCATCTTCATCTTCATCAGCCTCGTTGCGACCATATTCATCGTCAGCGGCAGCTAAAACTATCTCACCATCATTAGCGCCTTCTTCACGGTCAACAACATTATTTTCCTTGATCTGTTCTGGAGCCAATTCTCGAGACAAGACAACATCATTGCCACCAGCAACATCACTCTCTATCTCTGTAGGCTTCTCAACACCAACAATCTCCACAGATTCAACAGTTTGCCCCTTCTTGATAGTTTCTTCAAGTGCAATGCCAGCACTCATGGGAGCAATCTTTTCCGAGCTATCGGCGGCAATAACCTGGGTCCAGCCATATGAACAATTCACACCTCCAGGAGTATAAACACTTTTCAGAATTAGAATTATATTGAGCAAGATCATTAACCACTGGACTCGAGTCGCTTACTATAACCTCTTTCAGGCTGCCCAATTCACCATCATCTCCCCCCTTGTCCAATTCGCCGTTACGGGCCTCCCCCGCCGACAAGGGGGCAGCTTTCCCATCTACCTCGCCGAATTCCCCACCGCCTCCCTCGTCCTTGGCCTCCGCCGCCTGCAAGATCCCGTCTTTCCCATCCGACACCTGCACTTCCACCTCGCCGCCGTCCTCCCCGCTCTTGGCCTCCTGACCACCGAAAGTCTCACCTTTCCCCTCCAATATCAACTCCTCGTCCTCCTCCGCCGCCGCCGCCGCAACCTTATCCCCATCAGGCGCCGCGGGCTTCTCCTCCACGACGGGCGCGACCGGAGCGTTGATGGTGGCCATGGCCGCCTAGGATTCAACGAAGAGTTGGAAGAGGAGGAGAGGACAAGGTGAGGGTTAGAGCTGGGATTGGGCCGTGCTTTTCTGGGCCGGTCCACGACGCGACGAACCGGCACTGCTCATAGCCCAGCCTAGCACGGTCCATATATGTGCCATGCCGTGCTCATGTTAAGATGGTCACGATAGACCGGTCCAACATGACTAGGGTTGTGTTTGGGCTGGCACGACACGAAAATGGCACGAGAAAAGAGCCAATATTGCCTATGTGCAAGAAAGAGCACCACATACCAGATTCGGCCACCATCTCATCCTAGATCGGCACTAGGGAGTTACATTACGCTACCCTCCAAACTGCACTTGTCTAGGAGGAATCAAACTAGGAACCATATTTCTCTCCGATCCATAATTTATTTGAGGACTCTGATGTTAATGGCACTTGTGTACCAGTGACAACATGTGCCAACGTCCTTTATGGAAGATAAACAGGGCCTTGATAAGGTTCCTGAGCAATTGATCCATCCACTGTCTTTTTTATCAGATTCCAGAGTGTGTTGACCAACACTCTAGATTGATTTATTAATGCATGGTACACAACTTTGTTGACCGAATCAGGAAGGATTTCTATGAACTACTAGGTGTTTGTTGACTTGATTCTCCAATCAGAACTGGTCTTGGGAACTATGTCCTTCGGATCGGTCCTTGTCGTGTCACGATGAACAATTCTAAGTACAACTTTTGAAAATCATTCATGGATTGCTCCACCTATTGCTTCTGTGCTTCTATTAAATTCTCCAAGGTCATCGGGATTACATTGTTGGTTTCAATTTCCTTCCTAGGCATGTTGGTTTGAAGAATATTGGGTCTCTCTAGGCATGCCAAAAGAGCGTGTTGACATAAAAATCGCTTGATATCCACGACAATGCGACACATGCATAAAGGCCTAGGAGGTATGCTTAGCTTCGGTGCAAGTCTTTAAAGTTTTAAGGTTTGGGGCGTGCCAGTCAATTTGACCCTACAATTGATAAGCAAGATAGAAAAATCAGATGAACGAGCAATCGGTCGATAGGCCGATACAGACTCCTGCTATCAACCAATTGCTGATAGGATTTGGGACGCATTTATGCATCGACTATAAGTTTGATGCAAGATTAAAATCAAGTATGATGAAAGATGGAATAAATAAAGCCATCGGTCGATTTAGTCTGATTTAAGGAATAAAACCTACTAAATTACCATATTAGCCTTATTAGATACAATCTTGATATATCGGACTAAACCGAGACAATATAAATTTGAAACCAATAAAGCGAGATTGCTCAACATTAGATTAAACATATGGTAATACAATTAAACTTTAAGCTCAGGATAAGGATAGCTCATCGGCTTGAGGTTCGATGAAACGTGGAATAAAACCTATCAACTCAATAAAATCTATCATATTAGTGGCAATCTAATAAATCATACTGAACCGAGATAGTATGAGATTGAAGATAACAAGAAAAATCTATTTAGTCGATAGATCTAATGCAAACGTGATGGATATATTAGATCAGACTAAGAGATTAAAAAAATACAGCCTTAGATAGAACCGATATATCAAGATAACTAGCAAACGTATAAACTTAGCTAAAATATCGAACTAAACCAAACCAAGAAAGTCTTAACCAAGCCAATGTGTTTACTATATAACAAGACTTACCTCTTGTTGAAGATCGAATTTAACCAATGTAGTCCATCCCGAAGCAAGATCTCATCAAAAACTATGTGATCTCTACTCTAAAGATGGTGATGCGTCGAATTTGAATATATTGATCTGTATATTTACAAGGCCCCTGGTATACATATTTATACCTTTAGGTTCATACAAGTCCGGGACAACTACGAGTAACCTCACGGTATAATATTTCCTAAAGAGAAAATGAAAATAACTACTCTTACCTATTTGTGAGACATATTTACAAATATGAAACCGCCCTATAGTGGCCCTCATGAAATCTCCTCGAATTTGACCTTTGCTTTAATTGAATCGAACGGTCATCGTTATTTTGGCGTTAACAAGACCTTGGTTTATTCCACAAGAAAAAATATGATCCTTATTTAATTAGATATACTGATGCTAGATATTTGTTTGATCCCCATAATTACCAAATCCCAAACAGGATTTGTATTTTGGAGGTATAGCCATTTCATGGAAATCGTCTAAACGGACAGCAGTAGGTACCTCCACAAATCATTCTAAAATCATTGCACTATATGAAGCATCATATGAATATGTGTGGCTTCGTAGAATGATTAACCACATACAATAATCATGTGGTATTGGTCTAATTGGATCACCAACAATTATCTACGAAAATAATGTTGCTTTTGTTACCTAGATGAAACAAGGATATATCAAGAGCAATATTACCAAACATATTGCTCCTAAGTTGTTTTATCCTTGTGAACTTCGGTAGAATAGAGAAATAAACATCTTACAAACTAATCTTGTGATAATCCCATTGATTTTTTCACTAAATCTCTACATGTCTGTATATTTGAAAAATATGTACATAGAATTGGTATGAAACGACTTCAAATTTGCAAGATTAAGGGGAGAATCCTTTGGTAATATGCCTTGTTAAAAGGCCATATTGTACTATTTTCTTTCCATCAGTTTTTCTCTTAGAGGCTTTTCCTATAAAGTTTTTAATAAGATAATATTAATATTAATAATAATAAGTATATAATTTTTCTCAGTTGAGGCGTGGTGAGATAGGAGAGGAAGCAAAGCAAAGGGGAAAATTTGGGGAGAGCGTGACGATAAGCTAAAAAAATAGCTGTATTGTTCTTCTTTTCGATTTCGTGCGTACGTGGTTGATTTCGTCCCGTTGTGTTGGAAATATCTTCCCTGTTTTGTTTTGAAGGTTTTTCATGTGTTTGGTCTTGCCAACTTTCAAGATATTTATTTATGAGAATTTTTCTTTTGCCAGTTATTGAAAGCCATACCATCTCTTCAGTTATCAAAAATATATACTTTGGTGTTCACAATTTCGTGAACCTTTTATGAAAAAATGTTGATAATTTTGATAATTGTTGGATAGCTTTAAAATTTTTCGGTCGAATTTTATGGATTTCCATCCTACCACCAGGGGTCAAAATCTTACCCCTAACGACATTACAAACCTTGGTTACCTGATATATTACTTTCTGTTAGTAAATATTACTAACTTATTTGTGTACTAGTAGTATGCTCGTGCTAACGCTATGATAAAAATCAAAAGATATAAATGTCTTAAACTTGAAGTGAATAATGAGATAAATTAAGATTCACGCCAAAAGAGATCGAAAACGTGAGATCCGTAAACAATGCAAAAGGAAATGAAAATTAAATGGCAGCAAGGACATCACTTGCAGCATGAAATGTGGTTCATTTAGTTCTTGTTTTACTTTTTGCCCACTTCTTCTAACTTGCATCAACAGGTTAGTACCCCCAGATAAGAAAGCAAGCTAGATCTCTGCAGCAGTGGACACTTTTGTGATGGTGACCGGCAAAAATACAGGTTTTCCACATGAAGTCTTGCCCCCGAAAATGATGATTGGGAGGAAACGTTCTTAGTTCCATTGCACCTTGTGATTTCCTCAGCATCTAATGGAATAGAGAGATCAAATTCTTTAAGATAAAATGACATTCTGTTGATTGAGGAATCAAGCAATATGGCACTGCGATTGGCCACAACTTCATCAGCCAAGAATGAAGCAATTCTTAAGCGGGATTGCTCCTGGAGGGTTACCTAGGAATGTAGAAATACAAGCAATGTTTAGTTAAGCAGAAAAGAGGTAAGCATTATACTTCACAGTTAATGTTAAGGCAACACACCATAAGAGGTTCACATGTGATGATAGTTTTTGAAGCAAACTTTAGAGGCAATGTGGAAGGAGTGAGCTGAAAACAATAGAGGGAAGATAAAGGAGTTCCAGGCATGAGGTCCAATAGTTGATTCCCAAATGGATAGATTGGAAGGCAAAAATGTTGGCCTGATAAAATCAATGGAAGATATTAGAGTCGACCAATTCATTTATCTCTAATTCGAAACAAGAATATCATAGAGCAAAGGTATAAGAAAGTTTCACCAAAGGTAGACACGGGCAGAGGTTCTTGCGGAACAGAATGCATAGAGGGTTGTATCAATGTGCACGGTGGGCGAGAAAATGTGTCCCTAAAGAAATAGATTATCAGTACATGAGGTTCAACAAAGGTCCTCCAATTGCTTTGATAATTCAAATTAAAACTCTAGCACAGGCAGGTGCATCACAAGTTCCTTAAGAAAAGTTAAACTGTTAATGCTTCCTGTTTTGAACTATATGCATCATGAGTAACCTAGCAATGCATTCAACCCAATTATATTAGGCTTCAAGCGTGTGCTACTTTAGACATGAACAAACAATTACAATGCACTATATTTTAGCATGTAGTGTAGCTCTGTAGGTGAATTACTATAAACTTCCAGGCTGATATAGTCTCGACTAAAAAGTAACCAAATACCAGGTTCACTTAAGGCAGGACAGAGAGCTTCAGTAATATGCAGCTGAACTTCAAGCCCAAGCGGATTGTTTTGCTCTGTTCATTGTACTGTGATCTAATGTTCAAAGCAATGTGTAAGCCAAGAAGCCCACAAAAAAGGAACCTCAGCGACACCTAAAAAGAAAAGACCGAGTTCTAATAATATATTCCAAAACACAAAAGCACTCACGTTAGCCTCCCCAGATATTCCTTCCAAAAATCTTTAACCACCCAAAAACATCCATTTTGCCCCATCATCATCTTGCTTGTTATCCTGACTGCTAGAAGAGTTAAACCGAGCATCGGTGAACATATCAGGATGGGGTAGTAGATCAACTGACAGTGATTGCCATTCCAATTTCTGTGAGTTTAAAAAAGAAATATGTGAGATCATAAATCCTTTTGAGTTTAGCATTTCTCAGTTCATTATGCTTCAATATAATAGTTAGCAATAAAAGTATGTCATGGCCCTCGACTAGCGAAATGTGAGGGAGAGAGTGGAGGGCGTAGCCGTGGCAGACGGGAGGGCGAGGGCGTGTTGTCCCTCACTTCCCCAGCGCCGTGACAGCTAGGAGAGGGCCGGTGCAGGGAGGAGAAGTGGAGAGTTTGGGATAAAAGATTGCTTTATTTCTTGATCGATTCGTTTACAATCTACTGGCCCCTTTATATAGAGGAGGGGCTGCCCTACCTTTAGAAACTATAAAATTCTAGGGAAAGCCATCTACTAACAAAGGAAATCTTATTTGAGGAAATAATCTTGCAAATAAATAAAGAGATATAAGAAAATAGGAAACCCTAATTGAGGAAATAACTTGTAAATCAGGAAGGAGATATAATCTGTCTTTTATTATCTTGGGCTTCCTAGATCACGTCAGGCTGGGCCGGTGCACCCTCTAGCTAGGCCGACATAGCCCGCTGTTGGCGCTGGTAGGTGCATCCCCACATGACATCTTCCTTGCCTTTGAGAAGCAGCTCGTCCTCGAGCTGAAAAGACAGAAAAAGCTTGATGAAATCGTCGTGGGGCATCCAGGAGACTTCGGCTGCTGGTTGCTAGTCCCATTGTATGAGGAGCTCCAAACGATCATGGTGTTGGGTTATGGGGAGGCTACGTTAGCGCTTAATTTTAAAAATTTACCCCGTTAGCCCAGGAACCATGCGTGTAATAGGATCATGGATCGTTACCTTGAGCCTCGAGACACGCTCGGGCAGTGGAAGTAGAGTCGACGAAGTATGTCCTCAACCTGCTCCTCCCGGCTTCGTTCGTTCGTTGGCGACTCAGCGATGAAGACGATGCGATCCCATGATCCGGCGAACTCCACGGAAAGAAGACGACGAGCACCACTATTGGATTAGTGCCTCCATGGTATCCACACGTCCGGGGATAGGATCACCTCGCGCCGGCGTGCTAGCACCACTCGCGAGATCCGGAGAGAGATCAATCACAACGCTTTGCAATCGAGGAGAGAAGAGAGGTGGCGGCTAGGGCTCTCAACCAGGAGCAATAGCAGTAATGGCAACAACAACCAGCAACATTTTCGTGCTTGCCCCACCTCTCTTTATATAGTGCCCTATCATAGGTCTTTAATCTGTATTAAAGCCTAACAGATCTAATCTGTTCGCCTGGACCGGAACTTTCGGTTCTAACCGGAACTTCTGAAAATAACCTTCTGTATCGAATTTATTTTGACCCGGAACTTCCGGTCCAACCGAAACTTTCGGTTCGTCCAGGCATGCCTGGAACTTCCAGCTCCTCCAGAAACCGAAACTGGGGCTGCCCCAGAACTTCCGGTCTAACCGGAACTTTCGGATGCTCCAGAACCCAGAACTTTTGGCCCTTAGCCAGAACTTCCGGTTGTTGGGTTATGGGGAGGCTACGCTAGCGCTTAATTTCAAAAAATTTACCCCGTTAGCCCAAGAACCCATGCGTGCAATAGGATCATGGATCACTACCTTGTACCATGAAACGCGCTCGGGCAGCGGAAGTAGAGTTGGAGTAGCGCGGTCTCGAGCAACTCTTCTCCTAGCTCCGTTGGTTCGTCGGTGATCCAGCTAATAGGAGGATAGGTCCCGATCTTTCGATAGGTAAGGATAACTTGGATTGGTGGAGAATCTCGACGTTGACGATCCAAGGCTCCGGTCCGGCGGATCAAAACCTTGCAATCGCTACACCACCGTCTCCGTTGGTTATCAACCACGCAGGAC
>KE373058.1:18439-34349 GCA_000418225.1 Zizania latifolia
TAATATATTAAGTTTTAAATTAAATGATTAAGTTAAAAACTTTCATAAATATAAATAGTTTAAATATCATACTAACAAAGCATACCTACGATTTGGAGGGGTTTGTTCCTCAAACATTCAAAACCAAAGAAAAAAAATACTATGACTGTCCATAAAAAATAATAAACCAGTAAGAGATCAAAGAAAAAACACTATGTCTGCAGAGAAAAATAAATTTAGAGGGGTTTGTTCCTCAAACATCCAAAAACCAGAGAGAAAAAACAATATAGCTGCAGAGAAAAAATTAATCAAACAGCACAAAAAACTGGCTGCAGAAAATTAATTTGAAGAGTTTGTTTCAGAATCTGAAAAAAAAAAAACAATGCCACAGGATCAAACCCAGCATCTCTTGTACAAGAGTAAGCCCCTTATCCACTACGCTATGCGTTGCTTTGAGTTCAAATATAGTATATATGTGTGTTTACTCCGCTGAGACCAGAGTATGTAAGGGCGCTACTGGCATACCTGTAGATCCGCCACTTATAAATTATTTAATTGCACCTAGTATTCTAAAATCGGCATTAAGCAGCGCCTTGTAGCTAGGTGTGAGCGTCACGATTTGTACATGGGTGGCAAGCTTGGTGGTTGTGGTGCCTAGGCGGGCGCTCAGGCAGCGTAGTGCTTTAATTTAGTTATAGATAAACTATGGTCATGGTTGTCGAAAAATCATGCAGTTTCTTTGCTTCCGTACTACAATGGAGAAAACTAAAATGAAGATGGGAGCTTGTATATCTGATTTTAACTTTCAACAACTGTTGTTGTGTTTCAGTCAAAGAAGTTATTTCCTTCAATTTTGTAGTTTCTTCTTCTAAGAATGTTTCTAGTGTTGAGTCTATCCATAAGAAGCAGCCATGTGAAATCTTTCAGTTTGCTACTACATTTGGATTTCCATATCCATGCTACTGGGACTGGAGAGGGTAGAGATTCCAAATGGATGGCGTAAAACTTTCTTGAAGAGTAATAGACATCTGATCCCCAGTTGTATGTCCCTTCATCCTGTTTGGTTGAATTTCGTTGCAACTGCAACATTTTGCACTGTAGAATATGAAGTTCTTGAAAGGCCTGCTGCTCTGTCCATGGTACGTGAAAGTGTCTTTGTATACCGTCGTACTCTCATATATTCTGCAACTGAGATATTTTCATTCTTTGCAAACGAGAGAGCTGCCATTCCAAACATCATTCCAGAGCAGGACCGTTGTTACATTTTGAACGGATCTCGTGACACAACAACTTGTAGTTTTTTTAAAATATATATATTTTTTAATAGAAAATCACACATGTAATATGAATTTTTAAAAAATTACACCCAAAATCATAATTTTCACTTTTCAATAAACTGAATATTTTTTAAAAAAATCAGTAATAGAGATCCGGTGTGGTAAAAATGGAGGAGGCCCACGGAGTGAAAGAGGCCCGGTCCACCCATAGCTAGATGGGCCCACGCCACCCCTCCCCCTCATAGACTATAGACCAATAGACCAATAGACCAATAGACCATAGTAGGTGGGCAGCGGCGTCGTGCGCCCCGCACCACCGGCCCACGTGCGCGTATGACAGTATCCAAATGCGCTCAGACTCAGGTGGGGTCGTCGTCCCCTCGCGGCTGCCCGTCTCCGACTCCGACCACCACCTCCTCCCCCATGGACTCCTACCTCCTCGCCCGCCCGCAAGCCGTGGCCCTCTCTCTCCTCCCGGCCTCGCGAGCCCCCTCCGTCTCCCGCTTCCGCTGGGTTGCCCCGCGCCTCCTCCGACTCCGACCGGTGGCCGTGCTCGGGGGCGGCGGCGGCGGTTTCGCTCACGTGGGCGAGCTGTTCGGAAGCGTCGAGGCGTTCCTCTACACCGTCGCGGATGCCTCCGTCTCGGCGTCCCCGGAGGCGGCGCAGGGCGGGGCCAAGGAGGCGGCCGGGGACTGGCTCTCCGGCATCACCAGCTCCATGGAGACCGTGCTTAAGGTGCGTTTTCCGCTAACGCTTCTCTGATTTTTTTTCCTGATCAGTTCGTTCCAGTGGCGTATGTGCGTTCGCGAAATTGCGTGGCGTACTGGCGTGGGTGCAGTGTGCACGCCTTCTCCATTCTGCTTTGGGTATTTTCCTGCACTTGTATGGTCTGATGCTGTCATATTGTCACCTATGAACCTTTTTGTGATGAAAATGTACTGAAACTATAAATGCTAGATGAAATCTACTTGACGTGCTTAGATTGCTATGTTGCCTTTCCTGAGAGCGACTGTGTCTTGGCAATGTAATCCAGGTATCTCTGTTTTGTTGTTAGTTGTTCCACTTTCTGAACGTGCTCCAAGATCGTCTGTGCTGATGGCGTCTACTGGCCATACGAGGAATGGAGTAGATTCAATTAGCTTCCTGAGCACCCTCTTTAGGCAAGGAAATTAAGGTAGGAGTTTTTATGGATTTTACCAGGGCAGTGACCTTGAGTCCCTGCTTCAAATTCGGGATAGTTTTCTTTAAAAGCCCTGTTTGGACCACAGCATTTTCATGTAGGTAACGGGAAAATTCCTGTATTCCAAACGGTGTTTAAATTCCTGCATTCCAAATGGGCCCTGGTTGTAGATGGAATCAATTACCATGGATTCAATTTCGAATCAATCGCTATCGGTGGCAGTAGTTTGATGGGAGGATAAAATTCACCATCAGTGGAAGTATATTATACTGTACAAATTTCACATGATGTAAGTTGGTATTGCTCATGAACAATTGTTCAAAGAATGAAATGTAATGTACGTGCTTGGAACGTTGAATGAACTTGTATTTCTTTCAGCAGAAAATTGTAATCATAATTTGAAGATCTTTTGTTTGGACCTACAGACACATCGAGTGTTGATGCTGATATGTGTAATTACTTTACCAAAGGTCTTGTAGGATTTTTCAAGAACTGATTTGTTTCTTTGTTCCAACTGCTTCAACAGTTCCATTCACTTGTGGTTTTTCTTTATCTTGATTTGCCTGTCTTGTCGTTATATTCTTATAACCTGTGTCTTGCTACAAATCTGCAACATATTTTCAGGTCACATTTACATCTCTTTTCCCATCGACAGGTTTTGAAAGATGGTCTATCGGCTCTCCATGTTCCTTATCAATATGGTTTTGCAATCATCCTTCTAACAGTTCTCGTTAAGGCAGCTACTTTTCCTCTTACAAAAAAGCAGGTAAAACTCTGACATGTCACTACAGTTAGAATATATAGTGATATATTTGGGTTATGGTGATATATTATAGCATGAGTTGTTCAAATTAGGGTGGTACTCTATGCTGTTTCTTTGGTGCCCTGAGTAAGATTACTCTTATCAGTGTTTACTACTTAAAAGTGTCCATTCTGGGTTCTGGCAGATCTTTATGTGAGACATATTATAGTTTGCCTGCACTTTCAGTCAATACCTTTTGATAAATTACAGGATTTACCATAACCTAACTTGTGAAGCATTGTGATCCACAAATCAGCAAAATAATTGAGCTATTTTCAACAGATTATTACTTGATACATATCTGGCATTGTTCTCTCTCTTCTATCTACCAGTTATAGCTTCAAGCATATCCAATGAATTGGTGATTCCTTTCAGGACTTTCTCAGGCTCTCAGCTGAACCAGTAATAAATGCATCCCTGAATTAATCCTTACTGACATTGTGACAAAAACTTTATTGTGTGAATTGTTTGACTGCAAACATGTGCATCACATGGTAATTCACATACGAAGAATATTTTTCTTCCTTCTAGCCCAAAACAATTGATGGCACTAGGTCTTTTTGAGACTTTGAGTTAAATATGGCATGTAAGCATTACCTTGTAGTGATAAATGTTGATGTAAAAGCACATCCGTCCCATTCCTGCATGAAATTTTTGTTTTGCCATTTTGTTGTTTCCTGTGTAGGTTGAGTCTGCAATTGCAATGAGGTCACTGCAACCTCAAGTGAAGGCTATTCAAGAACGATGTGCTGGTGATCAGGTACTTAAATTTTATAGTATTGATATGATATTGTTATGGGTTGGACCCATGACGAGATAAACATCGCTGGGAGGGTAGCCGGACGGCGTCGGTTGCTAGAGATGAGAGGTAGACTTAGGTTAGGGAGACGAACATTGGGATGAAATATTAGACTAATTCGTCATTTCTTATCAATTGAGTACAAGAGGTCTCTTTATATAGGAAGAACTAACATGACATCTAAGGAAATAATCTCTATTATAGAGACCAATCCAATTTCTATGTCTAATTCCTAACTAAAACCAATAGAACTCAATCTAACCTTACCTTTCAAGGACTCGATCTAATCTAATATAACCTTATCTTTTAAAATACAAAATCCCTAACTATTGCTGCAGTACCCCCGTGGCACTGTTCACGCGGACTAGGCCTAACAGCCCTGGCTCACTACCTATGACAGATATACAATAATATAGGTTATACTGCTGCTGCACATGTTGTATATCCAGTGTGCACTGTGGGCCAGTGGTAGGGTCTTGCATTTCTTTTTCATAGCAATCCATTTCATTGGGGGTAAATACCTTATTTATGTAGCAATAAACTGAAGTCTGCATTTAGTGGAAGTCCTAATTCGTTCCAAGACATGCAACTAGTGGGGGTCCTTTTATTCAAAATATTTTGTAGAAAAAGGTACTTATTACCCATGTGAATAGTGCCAATAAACTCCATGTGGACAAACTACCATTTTACACCATTTCACATGGGAGACATTATACAATGGCTACAATGCTACATAATTTACATTGTAGGTCATACTAATGGTAATGTATTTAGAATACTGCTGGAGTTGGAGTCACTTTCACCTGTAAGTTAATTAATTTATTCATTTATTCCAGGAAAGGATACAGCTTGAAACTGCTCGTTTATATAAGTTGTCTGGTGTTGACCCACTTGCAGGTAGCTATATGTACTATGCTTGATATTTTTCTTATCAATGTGTACCCTTCAATGTTCAATGCATAGCAAACTTAGTAGAATATCTTCATATTATATTGGTTTATTGTTATCTTTTTATGGTTAGTACTTAGGTATATTGTTGTATTCGTTATTCACCTGTGGTTTCCTTGACATTTTCTTACAATAGGGTGCTTGCCTACTCTTGTGACAATACCAGTTTGGATTGGTCTATACAGAGCTCTCTCTAATGTGGCTAATGAGGTTGATATGCTTAAACTTCATTATATTTCGTCATTTTTCTTTTTGTTGGAGAGTAAACATCCATATTACTTGACATATCCATATATTTATTCAAAAGGGACTTCTTACTGAAGGCTTTTTTTGGATACCTTCTTTGGCTGGTCCTACAACAATTGCTGCACGACAAAGTGGCCAGGGAATATCATGGCTCTTTCCCTTTACTGTAAGCACACACAACTTGATAACTCCCTGCCACTCCTAAGCTACCTTTATTTGTGAGCAACTGCATTTAAAAAAATCTGTTTCTAAAATTTGAATTTTAGAATTGATATCTGCTTGACAAGGTTACTTGTAAGCTGGTGCTGTCTGCTAGTACACATTATGGAGCTGCAATTACACATAATTTTGATGTTTGTGCGCAATCTCTACTCCCTAGGAATTTCAAAATGTATTTGCAAAACTCAAGCACATGCTCATCTAGTTCTGGAATTTTAATGGTTGACAGATAATGCTGCTCTCCATTAACCTATAAGTGCCTTGGTTATGACCATTCTGAATGTTTGTTGACATTTTATAGTCTGTGGGGGTGTTCATATTTTTTTGACTCCAGTATAATTGATGTTGTAGGATGGCCATCCGCCTCTTGGCTGGTCGGATACTCTGGCATATCTTGTTCTACCAGTTCTTCTTGTTATTTCACAATATGTATCTTCTCAAGTAATGCAACCGCCACAGGTTCGTTTTACCAATTGTTCAACATGTTTAGTCCATTGTATTCATGTGTTTTCTAGGAGGACATTCCTTTTGGTCGTCAACAACTCAGCATTCATATGGAAATTTCTTATCATTTGAAATTATATCTGTATGGCACCTCTAATGAATACATGAGTGATTTCTATTTGTCTTAATTATGCTTGCTAAATAACTCAAGATTCTGCAAATTGTACAGAAGATTCTGCTTCCCTACGATTAATCTGTTCAGATTTGTGCAGTAACAATTTTCTTGAACTCTTTAATTTGACCCCTCTTCACGGGAAACAATTTGGGGCACTGAAAAGCACAAAGATCAAGGGCACAACAATTTCTTTTTCTCTATGATGCAAACTTACACTGGTAGTCCATAAGTTTGTGTTCGATGTTACTGATTGCCATATCATCGTCCTGCAGAGCAATGATCCTAATCAACAAGGTGCTCAAGCTGTAGTAAAGTTCTTGCCTTTGCTAATTGGTTATTTTGCTCTTTCTGTTCCTTCTGGACTAAGTCTATATTGGTGAGTGTTTTTACAGTCAACTTCTCTTTATTCAAAATAAACATTTTTCTCTCAGAAAGAAGGGCTTCATCATAACTTTGTGCATTGTCCGTTAGATGCAGACAGAGCCAATTTTTCTACATTATCTTTTATTCATTGAAATGTTCCAGAATCCTGTTTGTGGCGAATATTTGCAATGCACTGTGAAACTGTTATGTTGGCTGTTGAGCCTATGAAAAGCTTGGTTTACATATGTGAAACTGCCATCAGACCTAACCAGTTTTGTTCTTCATTTTCTGGTGAAATTTGCATAGGTTTGTGATTGTCATTAGCAATACTTTCTTGCAGGCTTACGAATAATATCCTTAGCACTGCACAGCAAGTGTGGCTTCAGAAGCTTGGGGGTGCCAAAAATCCTGTCAGAGAATATATTGACAAGCTCGCTAGAGAAGAGTCAACTAATCTTGGAAAGTATGAACCTGTTATTAAGAGTGACAGTGACTCTCTCCCTAAAGTTGGTAAACCCCAGGCCAGTCAAGAGCCAAAACCAAGCGGACCTCAACGTGGTGAAAGGTAATATTTACCCTTTAGATATTGTTTAAGATCACCGATGAATACCTGCAGTATTTCATCGCCATTGCTATAGTCACAAGCCACCAAATCCACAATCCTTACAGCCATGGACATTGAGTAGGCATTTTAGTTGGCATCTCAGTAAATGAAAATTCAGTGACACAGTCATCTAATTTCTAGAAGCTTGTCTAGTTGTTCATTTGTGGTTGACATTTAAATGCAGGAACTTCACAGCATTTGAAATAGTTTTTAAATGCTCTCAAGTAGAGGGGAAAACTAAGTACTTAAGATTATACTTATATTGCTTTTTTGGCAATTAGAAATTTAGGATAAACGTGCGGGGATTAAAGAAGTCACTGGCTAACATCTAAGATACTATTGAACTTGCTGTGTACTACAGTATGAATCTTCTAAACCTTTCTTGTAATTTATAAGCACTGCATGGTGTCCTCATTTTTGCACCTTGGACATTTGTCATGTTAAATATTGTTCTATGACTTCTATCTGTGGTGCACAATCCAATGCTTTCATGAATCAACACATTTGCATACTTCATATGGGCTGCCATATGCAATTCACATTTGGCATCATGATGTCATGGGTACATCATGCCTTTCTTTTTACTGTATTGGTAGATTTGTGTATGTCATTCTATTGATTTGTGCCACAATTAGCTTTGGTTTATTTGTTCATTCATAAGGGACAACCATACTGTTCATTTCTATCCTATAAGTAAGTTAAATCACTCTGGTGTTGAAGAATAAAGAAACACCATTGAATTTTGAAATCTCCAGGGGATCACCATGGAGAAATTATCAAGGATATTTTTTTCTGAAGGGGTGAAGTTGGCCATAAGTCTAATCTGTTCATGTGTTCTTCAAAGGGCTAAAAAAATGTGTTAACCCTAAAAGGGTCACAGGGCGCAAACGCATTATATTGTGATAATCTTGTTCTTTTTTGAGTTTCAGATTTAGAAAACTAAAGGAAGAAGAATCAAAGAGAAAAATGTTTTTGGAACAAGCAGAACAAACAGGACAGGCAGGCACTGAATCTGCCATCGTCAATGGAAAACAGAATTCTGAATCCCATGAAAATGAACCGATTGTAGCTAACAGCAATGGTGGACTTAGCCATGATAACAATGAAAGGACACCTAATGGAAACACGAAAGAGGTACTTTTTCCTTGCCAACAAACATTTCTAAGCATGTAAACTGAAGAGCTCACAAACAGCAGAGCTTTGTCAAATCCCAATCAATCAAATGTCGAAATATTCTAATATAACTATTCTGTGTTTCAGGATATAATTCAGGAAGTAACTGACAGCCATTCTTCAGTTAGCAACCCTGCATCAGATGACGCCCATAAATTGAGAGACCAAGAGAATGGGCAAGATGCAGTGTAGTGAATGCAAACTGGTGGGTCTAGCCTCATCTGCTGCTATAATTCTTATGGAAGATCACCTATTCGTGTCTATATGCTGCTTTAGTGTGTTCATCCAAGATAGGCAGTTGCGAGCATTCGTCATACAGCTACAGGCGAGTCGATTCTTACAGGAACAGGAAGATCAATGCCCTAGCCTTGTGCTCCTGCTGCTTTTGGGATTGAGGCTGTTCGACGAGTGGGAGTAACTTGTAGATGCCCTCGAGGAAATTAAGGATTTTGTTCGACCCCATGATGCTGCTGCTCAGCTAGGATGGATCCTGGATTAATGTGGCTGTAAATGTATATCTTCGTCGCCTGATTTTGACTATCTTCTGAATCGATATTTAGTTAGCAGTTTACCAAAAACTACCAGTCACGAAATGCACGGTGCCATGTTACATACTTGCATGAAAGAACTCGAGACAAAACCCTTTTTTAATGTTTACCCATTGTCGTACAAGGATGAAAAAGGAAAATTGTACACCATCGTACACCATCAAATTAGTACTGCTATGTGTATATATTTACGGTCAACCAGGTCAGTAGGCTTGTGCGGATGCAAGCATAGAAGGCTGGACTGGAGGTTTCTCTCGTTCCCAGCAACCCACCGGAACGAGATCGCCTGCATCCCACGGCGAGCTGACACCCCTCGTCTCAGAAGGCGAACACGCCGGCGGCGACCGTGGCGACGGCGCTGATGTGAGCTGCCACCGCAAGGGAGGAACCGCCGCTTGCGGCTGTCGCCTCCCCGCCAGGCGGCGTGGTGAGCTCTGGCTTGGGCTCGGTCATGGTGGTCCCGATGGGTGCCCCGACGGGCGCGGCATCGTCGGCGTCCTCCGTGGCGTCGTCGGCCGGCGTGTCACCGTCGAAGGAGCCAAGCGGGGTGTCCGCCACGGGGGTCAGGATCGTCGGCTTGGCGTCGTCGGCCGACGCCGCGGTGACCGCCGCAAAGAGGACGGCGACGAGGAGCACCAGCGTCCGGTGTCCGGCGGCCATGTCTCACTCGGAGATCGAATTCGAGAGGATCGAGCAGCAATTCAGGTGATCAACTCGAAAAAAAAAGGAACACTTTTTATTCGGAGATTGAGAGGTGAGCGGTGGTGTTGGGGTTAGGAGAGGCTTTATATGTTCGGGAGACGAGCAGCAATGCAGTGGTCGAGAATTTGGCGCGCAGCATTCGAGCGGTGGTGAATGCGAGGGATCACACAACTGGCCACGCGGCTCCTGCGGCCCAGCTAAATTTGGGATGAGTTTCCTCTCACAACGCACGATTTTAGGCTTGCTAATTCAAAAAAAAATCTTAGAACTGAAGTTGTATTAAATGAAGGCCTAACCCTGACATGTAGCAATGGTTCTGCGTCTAAAGGGATTAACATTATTCTCTACTTTTCTTTCTACGCTCAGTCCGATTATTTATATAAGTCGATAAAGAAAAAAGTCATTTTTAATAAAATTGAAAATTTATAAATGTAGATAAGGACCATAATAATTATTAAAAATAAATTTTATAAGACGTAGGAGTACCTTTTATGCAAGAGTCAGGTAGAAGAGAAAATGGTGAAAACGAAAAAAAAGCATGGACACACCTACATTATTCAGTTAGCGTCAGGAGCAAGTCAGAAATTCCCTCGAGTACACCTTCAATCGTCCAATCCAATCCTTGATTTGCATCACATCATTACGATCACAATTAAGGAGCAGCACAGTAGTCCTAGTTTGGGAATTAAACAATGCCCAACTAATTATTTGACCAGGTAACTAATGCAACAAATTTGGCACACCCTAGAGTGTGGTTCGAAAATTTGTGTCAACTCGGACGAAGTAAAAAAATACTTGTATTCTAAGAGTATCTCTAAGATAACTCTAATTTAAACATCTAAATTTAAATTTAGATAAAAAATAATCTTTGACAGTAACCTTAAATAGTTCCTTATCCTAATTCTTCCTCTAAACATCCTTCGTCTCTAAATATCCTTCATCTCAATCAAATATAGGATTATTTCTCCGTTACCTATTTCCGTTCGCGCGTTGTTTTCTCCCCCTTTCCCTCCAGATCTGTGGCGACGGCGAGCGTGGCAGGAAGCTGCGACGGTGCGGGCGACTGGCTGCGGCGACGGCGAGCGCGACCAGGAGTGGCAAAGTTGCGGGCGGCCGGGAGCGGCGATGGCGCAGGGGGGGCGGGAACGGCGAAGGCGAAGGCGTTGCGTGCGCGATTGCGTGGTGACCGATGCGGGCGACGCGTTGGCTCCTCACGATGTAGTGACCGCAGGCGGTAGGCGCGTGCACGCCTGGCGATTTGCGTGGTGAGCGATGCGGGCGGCGCGTTGGTTCCTCGTGATGCAGTGGCCACAGGCAGCAGGCGCGTGCTTTGTCACTATAAATTGCTCCTTCCCCTTCATTCTGTGATTTTTGTTCAACTGGGAGTTGGTCTCTTCTTGTTCTCAGCAAAATCTTATGTGGGGAACTAGGGATTCTGGGTTTCAAGAACTGGGTCCTTCCTATGGCTGTTGGAATGGATTTCTTGATTCTTTGTCCTTTTTTCTTGTGTTGTTTGTAATGATACAATCGCTTCTTGCAACAAGAATAAAGAGATGAAGATTTGGGTAGTGTAGGAAATGCAAAATCTTCAGATTCTTGATCATTCCATCCAAATGAATGGCTCAAGTCTCTTACATGGTGAAAATATGTGTTTTGTTCCAGGTGTTTGAAGCCTGCCTCCCTGTTGAATTCCTTGTTCTACATAAAACAAGGGCTCAAAATGTATATCATAGAGGACAAAGGAGGTGTCATTGCTCTCAAAAAGGGAACTGTTGTACATGAAGTTAATTTTTAAAGAATAATAGATATAGGATGATTACTATATCAGATTTTAGGAACTCTAAGACTCGATAGGTAGGGATTTTGAGACTGATTCTAAAGAGAGTTTCTCGAATTCATACCAAACAGAAAAAATATAATTTATTTAAAATAGAATTTAGAATAATTAATTCTCCTTTTATACTACATGAGAGGGAATAAGGAAAAACCTTACTTATCAGATAATCAAACTAACAAAATTTTAAAACACCTATATAAATTCAGAGAAATTACTAGCCTACCATTGAGGTATAAACCCCTACCCGACGGGCCTCACACTGTTCCATACTGTTGGCTCCGCTCCACTCCGATCATCTATCGTTCGTCCTCTGCTCTAAGCAAGGTTAACAAAACCGCAAAACCGCTCGGTAACTATGGTTACCGCTTGGTTACCGACATACCGCTCATGCTCGGTACCAGCGTACCGACCAGTTTCATTTGAAATTTAAATTTAAAATTAAAAAATTGGAAAAAAAAATGGAAAAAAATTTCAAAAATAGTAAGTAAATTAATATGATTTATGGTGAAATTAGTTTTCAAAAGTATTGAACTATCACAAAGTTATGAACCAAGCAAGATGAATAAAAATACAAAATGCAAAAATAATTTATTTTTCAATCTTCTTCACTCGTTATTGTTTGATTCTTCGTATGCAGGCCTTTTGGATTAATACCATGTGTTTAATCAAATAAAATATCATTCTTGATGAGTGTTGCCTGTTTATTATTTGTTCTAAGCCTATTGATCCATAAGCACTCACACTGTTGAGTCACAAGACTTATTCTGTTGATTCACGTGCATATAAAGTTTAGCGATTCACATGCACATAAGATACTAGGATGATGAAACAAGAATATCCAATAATAGTGTAGCAACCTTGTACTGCACACACTATTAATCTAACGTTAAAGAGGACAACAATTACTCCCCGAGGTCGACAACAAACGTTCGACGCTCCCCAGGATAATTATAGCTCTACTTCTGACTTTACAGCGTACGACAATATCATTTATGAGTATCCTTATCTGTATTCTTATTCCATTCTAGAAGCTACTCCTACTAGATATGTATACAAGTGGTAAGTCCTTAATTTTATTCCATGTTATACAAAGAATGGAAAACCACTGTAGCTTGGACGGGACAAAGCTGGGAGAAGTACAAAGCAAACATTATTATTTTACGTGACTTACAACTAATGTCTACAGATGAATACAACACCATTTGTAACCATTAGAGCCAATAATGATAAGTTAGAAATACTTGAATTGCTAATTAACCATGTTGCTTTGTATTTGTATTTTATTGTAAACTTATAAAATTTGTGGTATTGTAAGTTTCCTGTTTATCTCAAAAAAAAATTCTGTGATTTTATAATTTTTATTTTTCACTAAAAAATTGTCTGACTGGTACCGCGGTAACCGAGCTCGGTACCACAGTTACCACGGTAACCGAAACACATACCACGGTAACTAAATTTAAAACCATTTCATGAACTGATCTGAATTCAAATTTTGAAATTCATGTAAAATTTGATCGAATTTTTTCGGTAACCGTTCGATTACCACGGTAACTGCTATCTCAAGTCCGGATGGTATCTAGTCTCAAAACAGTTTTATTAACCCTGGCTCCAAGCCGCCACCCTAACCCTCTTCTCCAACCCTAACCCTAACCGTCTTTGTTGATGTCAATTGAATATGTTCTCTATTTCTTGTATATGTAAATGTATTACAAATGTGCTGACCTTAAAATGTTGAAAAGAACACATCGATGTTTTATTAGTTCATTTGGTTTACATATAAATAAAATAAAGGTATGATGCTGATGCATTTTCATATATTGGTGATAAATGTTGAGATCTTGAGATATTGATAAAATAAAATTGTTGCACAAAAAGATAAAAAGATAGGGGTACAATAGTCAATTCGGACCACTATACTCTTTTTCATAAATTATAATCCAATCAGTTAGCTAAATGATTTCACAGCTAATATTGATTTATATATAATCATTAGTATTGATTTACTAAATAATCATTAATACTGATTTACTGGATAATCACTCTTAGAGAGAATTAGAACGAAGAATTGGAATCTAGTGCAGTACAGAATGGCCCCTGAATAATGATGCAGTATTGTGTACGTAATTACGTAATGGTCCCAGCGAATGTGTACTCGTAGGTGGGCTTCAGTAGCTATAAGTACACTAGTGGCAGTAGCATCTCACTCATCTCTATTCTCAAGGCTTGGCTAGCTGAATTATTACTCGTAACGAGTGTGACATTGCTAGGATGGCAGCTGCCCGGCGTGGCCTCATAATGCTGCTGCTCCTCGCCGTCGTCGCGGCGTCTGCGGCGGCGGAGGAGGCGCCGGCGTTCAAGACGGTGTACGCGTTCGGGGACTCGTTCACGGACACGGGGAACACGCACTCGACGACGGGCCCCTACTCCTTCGGCTACGTCTCCAGCCCGCCGTACGGCGCCACCTTCTTCCACCGCTCCACCAACCGCTACTCCGACGGCCGCCTCGTCGTCGACTTCCTCACGGAGGCGCTCTCGCTGCCGGCTTTCCTCCCGCCCTACCTCTCCGCCGCCGCAGCCAACAACGCCACCAACGGCGTCAACTTCGCCGTCGCCGGCGCCACCGCCATCGAGCACGACTTTTTCGCCAACAACAACCTCAGCGTTGACATCACGCCGCAGTCCATCATGTCGGAGCTCGCCTGGTTCGAGGCCCATCTGCGACGGAACCCCGCGGCCGCCAAGGACATCGGCGACGCGCTCTTCTGGGTTGGCGAGATCGGCGCCAACGACTACGCCTACAGCTTCATGGCCGCCGCCACCATCCGCCCCAAGCAAATTCGGACCATGGCCGTCGACAGGGTCACCACCTTCGTCGAGGTATGATTATTTTTTACTTGTTTTTTTAGTGATGACATAATTAATTAATTAATTAATTAATTAGTGTATTTGTAAACAAATTAACTAATCCTAAGTGGGATTGAATCACTCTATCTCACTTTAATATCTTAATCCATTGTTACTCTTATATCACAAGTATAATAACCGTGTTCCATTAATTTTATAAAATAAACTTATTTAACATTTAGAAAAATATTCTTTAAAAGTCACTTCAACTTACTAGAAAGAGTTTTATCTCACTCTATTCTAGAATCCAGCCATACCCTTAGTATTATTAGAACAAAAATATGACATAATTAACTAATCACTGGGAAACAAATGCGGTGCCCCTACTACACATGCACGCAATGTTTCAACAATGCCACTATTAGAACAAGATGGATGGGTATTCTTGATATGATCATAGAAAAGATTGTCATTCGGATCTAAGCTCCGGCTAGAGTGGTAACGGCATTAGGACAGTCCTAAATGTAATCCATTTTTATATTTTCTATATCACCTAGAAACTAGAAATTTAACTACCGTGATATACTCCTCTTATATAATATTACAACTTAAAACTAGATTTAATAATTTATAATATAACGAATCTAGTGATAATTTACTGTTTAAATTCATCGTTATATAAGTATTATATAACGTTTTCATATCAAATTTAAATCTACCTTACAATTCTGTAAGGAGAGAGTGCATGCTACTAATTTATATTACTCTTCTTTCGTACTACCTTAAATATTGTATAAAAGTAAGGCACATTCAGTACCTAGCTTTTCTTATATTTTTTATTTAGATTATATTGTCACATGTAGCATACATTTAATGCTAAAAAATAGAGTGTGCCCTACTCATGTACTGACAGTAAAGTGCAGTACGCTGCAGCGGCTAGAAGCAGCTGAGAGCATTAACTAATAAGGCCCTCTCGATCGTGCGTCCAGATCCATCTCTTGGCCTGCCTAGTTCTGTCAATGCATTTGCTATGACAGATAGATGGATTTGATGCCTGGCATGGCCCTTCCTGCCGCTGTAGCTGTTCTTCCTCACGCTACAGCCGCACAAGAGTAGATGGATCTGGAAGCACAGTACTGCTCCTTAATTTTGCAGTCTTTTCCTGCAAATTGTGCTCTCACGTTCAATCTTCCAAGACATTAGCTACTCATCATTGAAGAATCTTAGTTGGCTTTACTCCTTAGATCTTAAGCTTAGTCAAATATTTAGATTCTTGTTTTAAATCACAAAAAATCAATAGCCATATAATATAAAGATAAATTAGGTAAACTGGGAACAACAGTTTCTTTATATTTTTACTAGATATTTATAATTTGTTTTTTAAATCTAAAGCTTATAAAGAGACTCTAAGATAGTGTTAGGTTAACTAAATATCTTTAAATGGGATGAAGCTTATAAAAAGACTTTAATATGGTATTTGGTTCACTAAATATGGATGGTTGAGAATAAGAGTGTATAGGATGACAGCTAGAGAAACATTAAAGCAGGGTGAATCACTGACTGCATGCATGATAGCAGGCGCCGGAAGCCGCTTTGATGAGTGGCAATTGGCATCAGCCAACCTAATTTGGTGGCCATCAATTTATTCTGCCTCTCTGTCGTCCTTCCGCCAGTACAAAACTACGAACTAAGGGCCCTAGGTTGGACGACTAATGTTTATAACGAGTACTCATCGTCTCAAAATATTCTGCATCTATTTTGATATATATA
>KE373058.1:78959-101028 GCA_000418225.1 Zizania latifolia
TTTATACCAAGTGAAGCTATGAGCATAGTTATTAAGGCGATAAGGTGAGGGGAGGCGCCCGAGGACCGCCTTACCTTTTAAACGGTAAGGTGTAAGGCGAGGCAACGCCTTACAAAACTAAAAAATATATAGTTAAAATTGCAATAGCACATTTAAAATCCAGTCTAACAACATATTTAAAGCTCAATCCAACAGTCCATTTATATAAGTCCAGTCCAACAACCCATTTAAAGCCCATCAGATTCTTTTTCATCTCTAAACCCTAACCCTAGAAGCTCTTTCCCACCCTACAACTCTCGGTCGCCGCATCTTCCCTTCTTCCCTCTTCTCTCTCCCCTCTTCCTCGCCACGCCGTGCCGAGCCTCGCCGTGCGCCGCTCACTCCCAATCCGTCGCCTCTCTCTCACAATTGGAAGTCTGAGACACCGTGGAAACCCTAGTGGTTGTGACTTGGCTTTGTGGGCCACACGGGGCAAGGTGGTAGGCCAAGGTGGCGGGATGCCTTGCCACCCCCACACTGCATTACCGTTTAAGCGACGCCTTAATAACTATGGCTATGAGCCATTGTCTCCTCAATAACAAAATTGGAGCTATATTTAATAGCTATTGGTATAAGATCCATCCCCAAACAACAAGTAACATAACAACACAGCTAGGCAGAAATAGGGAATTTTGCAACAAAAGGCAGCAGCAGTTGATTGTAATATTACCAACTTGTCGCTCCACCCAAGGACCAGAGTGTGGCTGTGCTCTATGACCTCACTTCTTCCTTTCCTCAATGAATCAAACTTCTCAGAGATGGAATCAGTTACAAGCCCAAGCATCATGGCAAAAACCAGCATCCCACCTATACTAATTGAAACTGAAACCAACTTGTGTCCAAAGCCTTCTGCATTTGCATGGTTGCCCGAATCAGCAACAAAGGTCCATGACAACCAGAGGCAATCTGATAAGCTATCATCAGTTACACCATAAAGAGCCAAGCCACCAAGACCAATAAGTAACAATGTAGCGACGAGAAGAACCAAGGGTTTAGCATATGGTTGAAGTGATAAAAATATATCAACTCTGTATGCCAACCGCTTGTTTATTGGAACTTCTTCAGAATCTTGTGAACTCCTCAGCTTTAAGAAAAGGTCTACGTACTTGAGAATAACTAGCGGTGCGTACAGCGTAGAAAGTGAGAGCAGTAGTGAAAAATTCTTAAGACTTCTGTTCTGCACAGTACTGTTATTGCTCTGGTATGATAATATGCCAGTGATATCCATGGAGGACTCTGCAATACATGACTGTAATCTTGTAGTAGCTTCAGCAAGCTGACCCTGGTAGAATCGGCATATAAGTGTACAGTTGTACATAATTTGCCGAGAAATAAGTTAGAATTTTACCTTCAAATGGTGAACCTGATCATGTAGCGAGAAGTTACTGCGGAGAAGCGACGAGAAGCAGAGCACAATGGCCTGAAAGCATCATATAATACTCGGTTAAACAGCCAGTCAACAAAAGTCAAACACGAAACCCCCGCGAGTTTACCCCCCTTCTCACCGCCACGGATATCATCCCTGACCATCGGAGGGTGATCGCTGACGCCGCTAACTTGCCCCCACGCACCGGCGCGGCAGTAGGATCCGCCGCTTTCTCGGGAGCGGGCGTTCGGGCGTCGCCCCGGCGGACTCCAGCATACCGGGGGTCGCAACGGCGCGGCGCGGAAGGAGGCGTAGGCGGATGCTGCTGCTGCTGCTCCTGCGGCGGGAGGGGGGAGCGGGAGCGGGAGCGGGAGCGAGTGGTCGGAGGCGGCCGGCGGTCGGAGAGGGAGTAAGGCTTGGAGGAGCGGGACGTGGAGGGGAAGGGGGCCCTGGGCGTTCGGGCTCTGGAGGACGGGAGGAAGGGCGGCGCCGGCGGGAAGAACCAGTCGCGGTGCGGCGTGGGCGGCGAGGCGTCGGGGTCCAGGGGCATTTTCGGAATTCCGGGACCGGCCGGCGGCGGATGCTGCGGACGAGTGCGACGGAAATGGGATGTCTGCTTCGTTTGTTGGTGTTCGTCAAGCGATTCCACGCCGTCTTCTTCGACTTGCTTCGCTTTTCCTCCCTGAATTGGGCCTCGAGCTGAGGAAATCCCGTTTGGAAGCCCGGTCGATCTGGAAATGAATCAAGGGCTATTTCCGTGATAGCGGAGAAAAACGAATGTCAATTCTCGTGGGGAATTTTTTTATAAATAATATATATATTTTTAATGCTTTTCACTTCTGACGTGTGAACTCAAAAATTAAAAAAAATAGTCATTTGTCAAGGCCACTCTATCCTATCAACGTCCAAGCCTCTATCGACAGTTGATAGAGCCTCTATTGATGGTTCAATGGTCAACACAGGCCCACGTGTTTGGTCCCCACGCACTTAATGCTCGCTAGCCACGCTGCCTCATTGCCCGCGTCGCATGTCTCGCTCGTCGCGCCTCGCCGCCCGCGCGCTGACCACCACACGGCGTGCATGCGCCCGCCCGCGCAAGTTCGCTCCCGCCTGTCCCACGCACTTAATGCCCGCCGCCCGCACACTCGCTCGCGAGCCTTGCCGTCTTACTGCTCGCACCTCGTCGCCCACGTGCGCCGCAATCAAGCCACGCCCACGCTTCGCGCGCGCGTGCGTCGTTGCAAATTAATACTACATTAAAAGGGAATTAATATTGTATGTCGCCGTAAATTAATATTGTGTGTATGCGCAAATTAATACCGTCTCTCCCGCCTCGCGCCTCGCTGCCCACGTGGCTAGGGCTGGAAACGAACCGAGCTAAGTCAGGCTCAACTCGGCTCGGTCGGTGTGGCTCGGTAGAAAACGAGCTCGGCTCGTTTGTGAATCGGGCTGAAAATCCAGGCTCGGCTCGTTGTGTGGCTCGAGCTGACTCATGAGTCTACTAATTTCAATATATGTTGCATGCAAAATATAAATTAAAACATCTAAATTCAAAAATTATATATTGATGTATACTATATTTAAGAATAAAACATTATCAATCAATAAAAACTATGATATACACTAAATACTAGGTATCATACTCAAATATAATATCTTATATATTAAATTTTAAAAAATAAATCGGGCTCACGAGCCAAACGAGCAGCTCGCGAGCTGGCTCGGCTCGGCTCGATTCGAAACCGAGTCTAAAACACAGGTTTGGGCTTGTCTCATTTCACCTACAAGCTGAGCCGAGCCGAGCCTTGAGCTGGCGCATGAACCCGAGCCAAATTTCTAGCCCTACGCGCGGCGCCATACGTGTCGCTCGCCTCCTACGCCGCATTGCCTCGCGCGCCCACAAGTCGCCTCGCAATCAATTCGTCATGCCTGCAATAAATTTGCCTAGACGCGCCCGTCGCTCTAGGTCTCGCGCCCCCCACGCCAGCATCGCTCCGCCCACCGTGCGCGTTGCTAGTCGCTCTAGGTCCTACGTCGCGCCTGGCCTGCTCGCACGCCACGCTAGGCCGCACCAGCCTCGCGCCTCTCACGCCTGTGCCACGCCGCCTCGCCAGCCACGTCCGCGCCTCTATCGACAAAGCCTTCTGTCGACTGAGGGCAAATTATTGATAGAGACCTCTGTAGTGTTGACAGAGACTCTGTTAACACTTGAACTGTCGACAGATGTCTATTTTTTATTTTTTGAGATCGCATATTAGAATTGAAATTTCGTAAAAAATATTATTTATAAAAAAATTCTCTCGTAGGACATGGGTAAATATTTTCGTCATGATTAAGAGAAATTAGAAATTTCTTATGTCATTATTCTTGCATAGGAAATAATGTTCAATATGTCTTTGATCCCGCATGGAGAATAATATCTGATAAAATCTCTGTCTTTGTATAAAAGCAGATCATGTAAAAACGAATGGTAACAATTTGGTGCCTAATGTAGATTGAGCATCGCTTTGGCGAAAAGGCTCTCAAGGGTATGAATGGGATCTATTCAAAGACCTACACCAACGGAGGAAGGTGATAAACCGAAACAAGAATACGCTGTGACCCTATAAAACAAATAACAACACATGAGGATCCATTATTGAAAGAATTTCATCACAACAGCACACCTGTAATAATAATGATGAAGGATCATTCGGATCCTGATATGCTTCGACTACTGAAGGGGTCCTGACGAAGACCATGACCTCTTTAAACCCTAAAAGGCTCTAAAGATGATACCTCCTTGGTGAACCGTCCAAAACATCTAGCGCTTACCATTTACGACAGGATCGACATTTAATACTTTAGGTCTCGAGGTAGGCAAAAGGTAACTGATAAAGGAAAATGTTATACATGAATAGTACAAACTGTGAACTTATGAAACTTGGGTAATATATAACTTTTATTTTGTGCTATAAAAAACTCATTCGATTAAAAAATTAATTTCTTCTCATACTTTTTAATTCAGTTTTAATTTCTTTTAAAAAGCTAAACCAAACACCACTAAATTTAGCTATGGCCTAACGAGTATAAAATACAATGTAAATAAACCAGACTCACCCGACCAGAACGGACCGGCTGGCACCGCACCTGCTCTGCTCGTCCTCTGCTCTCTCTCTCTCGGAGTTGAGGAGAAACCTAGATTCCAAAACCCAACGAGGAGAAGGGAGGACGTAGGCGTCATGGACGCGATGCGGAAGCAGCTCGACGTGCTCATGGGGGCCAACCGCAACGGCGACGTGCTGGAGGTCAGCCGCAAGTACTTCGACCGCGACGTCTGCCGCCTCTTCCTCGCCGGCCTCTGCCCTCACGACCTCTTCCAGCTCACGGTACACTCCCCCTCTCTCCATCTACTCACCTCCGTGCACCTTGTCTTCTTCTTCTTCTTTTTGTCTGTGTGGTGATTTTGGTGGGGAACCGCTTGGGGTTGGGCTGTAGATTAGGTTTCGAGTGGAAATCAACAAATTATGCTGTTGCGTTGCTGAGAATCAAATTATCTGCTCTAATGTGAGATAATTTGGCGCTGCTATTCTGCCATCTAATTGGCTAATTCATTCATGGCAGAAAATGGATCTTGGGCCTTGCCCCAAAGTTCACTCGCTTCAGCTGCGGAAAGAGTATCCTTCACTTATCGAACTCTTCATCCTTTTTTCTTTTAAAATATTCCCCAGACTACCGATTAGCCATCTTTACCTTCCTGAGCTCTTGGTAGTTATGAAGAAGTAAAATCCAAAGGGACAGAAAACTTCAATAGGGATCTCGAGGACATGATAGAAAGGCTCATTGTGGAGTGCGAGAGGAAAATTCAGAGGGCGCTGAAACGTCTTGATGATGAGGATGCCAAGGCTGCTATTGCAATATCTGTTTTCGAGGTTACTCAGGTATTTATCCAACTATACGCATCAAAGCTCATTTCTCGGTGAGAAACTCAATTGAATTTCTTGCCTTCTTTTTAACATTCGCAGTCAGATGAGGTGTTGCAGCTGTCAAAGGAAATCAAGGAAAAAATGGAACAAGTTGATACCTATGGTAATGCCATTTATACATATTTTGTCTAATTTGCTGAATACTTCTATTCACAAGGGTCCATTGAGACTGGCAACTACAGGTTGACTGCTTACTGCTCTTTTCAAAGTATCCACTCACTCAATTGGCATAATGTAAAAGCATATAGTTAATCTTCTAGGCCAAAAAAATGAGAGCTGCTTTAAATTGTAGAAGCACTTGTAGGCCCTTTTATTTTCATTTTCAAAAGACTAACCAGTGTGGTCTGAAGACATGGTTAGCTGTCCGAGACCGCAACTTGTTATAATTGTATGTGTACACATGTTGGTATTTGCAATGGTATAGTGCACTGATAAGTGTTAACTTTCTTAACCTCATTGCTGGACACTCATTCATCAATTGCAACTGCAACAACAAAATAAGTTCCCTACTTCTATTTTTCTCTCATTCAAATATTCTTGGGCAGTACTTTTGTTTCGTTCGAATGCGGATAATTTGTCCTGATGCAGTCTTAACTAAATTTGGCAATGCGCAAGGGATCTAGCATATTATTGGTTTCATACTTAGACCTTAGTAATTACTAGGTATCTTATCATGTAGTATTCTTCATGTTATATGTTGGCTCACTGATTTAGTGGTAGTTTAAAACTTAGATTGTAGGTTTTACTACCAATTCCTAATATTTCTATTTAACATGTAGACTATGAAGGGAAAACCGATGATAAAATCAAGACCCTGGAAGTGGTGGAAGAACTAAGATCTAAAAGGGCCGACATGCAGGTATTATTTCGAAGTTCGAATATCCATGTTCTCAACTCTCATAGTAGCTTAATTTATGTATGCCAGCATGTGTAACTAATAGTATGTAAAGTCTTAAGTTTAATACAACATATTGTTTTTCTTTCCTAATTTGTTGCAGGCTACCCTCCTGCTTGATGCCTTTAACAAGGACAGAACTTCATTACCTCAGTCTACTCCAACGCCTCAAATAGCACCAGTACCAGCCCCTACTCCTGATGCTCGCACTCAAGAAATGATCAATGAAAAGATAAAGAAGGCTGAAGAGCTTGGTATGAAAAGAAATTAACCGTTCTACTTTATAGCATGAAGTACTCGTATTGGTTATGATATGTATGGTAGTATTTTTTATAGCATAGAGAAGCAAATGTGATATGGTCATGATCGTCCTTCTGGTAGGTGAGCAAGGGATGGTAGATGAAGCACAGAAAGTTTTGGAAGAGGTAGAAGCTCTGAAAAAGGTAGCTAATGCAATGTGTACTGACTATATTGTATCCATTTTTTCACAGCCCATTGTAGTAGGCAAATGTTAGCCTTTCCTTTGCAGACAGCATAATGATAGCTCTTGATTTTTAGGGCACCTATATTGTCTTTATTTTTCTGAGTTGTACAGACCGTGACTAATGTCTTTCTTTATTATTACTGTTATTTTATCACCAGTTGGCAGCACGGAAGGAGCCAACTTCAGATTCTACTAAATATACTGCTGCTGACGTTCGGATTGTGAGTTTAACGCTACTAAGGGCTAGTATTTTTTTCTATTTTTTGTTGCATTAATTCACATAGTGCTATCACTAGCTTTTCCTGCTACAATCAAGGCCAGCAGACTCCACAATGCGTAGCATTGCTCTTAGATCCACTTGGTTTGGTATTAGTTATTTAATGATATTTTTTGCCCAACTCATGTGTGCTAAAGTTTTCTCATAAGCTGTTTTCTACATGACTTTCTCTGTAACTGGGATGCTGATCAAACATATGCTGATATGCATCTCCTGGACAAGTGGACATAGCTTTGAGAAAATGGTTGTGATTTGCATTTTTCAAATTTCTTTGTACATTTTGATGAGTTTGTGCTCTTTTAAGTGAAAATCATATTTTGTCATTAGGAAATTTATGCTTATCATGTTAACTGCTGTTGATATCAAGTGGATGTGTAAGGTCCTTTTTTGAAATTAAACTAAGGGTGCTACTCTCAATCGAACTAAAATCAAACTTTCTAGTGCTTATAAATTAGTATATTATGGTTTTATCCCATTCATAGAAAGGAGATAAAATGAGAAATCTTTGTCGTCCAATCTAATTAGAATATCATAAAGTGTAAGTGGCAGAATTTTTTCGAGGTTCTAGGAATGTTTTATCAATTCATTTTCATTCCATTTGTACCCCTGGCAAATTCGAACTTTCGTCGAAATTGTCTCTATTCATATGTATGAAATACATATATGGAGTTCCCGAGAATTTCATGTGATTCAGTAAACAGATATGCACTTATGTTGCTACAAAAATGATAGGCTGATTCTTAAAGAGATTCTGTCCTATGCCGCCATGAAGTGTAAGTTCTACAATATGGCACTGAATTCTACAGTATGCCACAGCTTAAATCTTTTTTCCTTTTATGCCATCGCCATTACTTGACCGGTAATCAACTTCTGTTAGGCAGGCTGAGAGCACCCATTTGCCCCTCGAATGAAACTAATATTTACAAACTATCATGTGCATTCCTTGTATTTGGATGTTTTCTTGCTTGCAAATTGCAATGCACTTGCTCAAGTAGTCTTTATTACTACATGTGTGCATCATATTTTTGTTCTGATGCTCTGTCATTGATACATATGTGTTCCAAACTCATTACTTGTAGACTTGTAGATGTGAATTTCTTGATATTCTAGAATGTGGTGAATTAGAGTTGCATGCATATGTGATTGTATTCTCTTAAAAATTTGGTTGGTGCTATTATTTCCATGCAGGGATTTCCTGTGTATTATTTATAATGATGTTTTGATGCCATGGCTTACTATTGTTTATGCACTGTAGTATTGCTCATGGACTAATGGTATTCTCATTCTGCTTTGTAGACTGATCAGAAGTTGCGCCTCTGTGACATATGTGGAGCATTTCTAAGTGTCTATGACAAGTAATACATTTTAGCTCCTTTCACCCAAAATGTTCTCAAACTTTTTTTCTCGAGCATGCAGGAGAAATGTTCTGAAACTTCATATTCAATTTGCACCTTTAGTATGGAAATATATCTCATGTTATATTGTATGCAGTGATCGACGTCTTGCTGACCATTTTGGAGGGAAGCTACATTTGGGCTACATGCTAATTCGTGAGAAACTGAAAGAACTGCAGGTACGTTCTTGTGTACCTGAATTTCCACAAGTACAATTTTTGGGGAATGGTCAAATCAATTATGAGTCCAAATGTTTTAAACTCTAAAGGCCTAAACACAATAAAACCAAGAAATCTGCAAAATCTAATTTGACCTCATATTCTGTCTGTACATTATAATACAAGTATATGGGTCTATCCCATTTTTCCTCTATCTGAATTTGTTAAGATGCAAATTTTGGACATCTTTATCAGGTGCTGAATGTAATGTACCCTTTTCTGCTTTAAAGAGTTACTCTGTTTTGGGCCTTTTGGCATCTGTGAGTTTTCTTATCTCAAGGAAGAACCTTCAGGTTCTCACCTTTTCTATATATTATTTCATTTCTCACATTGGAGGGCACAGTGGTTGTTGCAATAGTCATTACAGGAACTAGTCAATGTTGCATAATTGGAATCTCATGTGACAATCATCCCTCCTATCCGTGGCAACAACAGCTGTCAGTCTATGTTGGCAAATGTAAGTGTAGGAGTGTGCAGAAACATGGTATGGACAATCATGTTTACTTAATTGTGTCAAGCTGCTCATATAATCTGCTTAGTATTATGTTGATCAGAAGCTGGAGGTTGCTTTCTGCTGGGTGATCCATAATTTGTAGAGATGGTGATAAATAGTACCGGTTAAGTTACTCTGAAAGTGCACTCCTTTTGCCATCTATTACTGTAAGTTACCATAAGTTTGTAAGAAGCTGTTGCTGAAGCAATTTAATCATAACGTATCTCTTGCACTTTGTTTTTATTTCTTGCGATGCTTTTGTTCATTTGTTTCCCACCTATGCAAATTAGGTTACTCTCTTTTGGGTAAGAACGCTGATATCATGATCGTATCATTATAAACTATTCTATGCTGCCTTCCAGGAGGAGAGGAATAAAAGCAGGAAGGGTAGATCTGAAGATGACAGGCGGTACGGTTTCCCCAATCCTTGTTTCATTTTCATGTTGTATTGGCATAAACTGAAAGTACCTATTGGGTTTTTCAGATCAGGAGAACATAGCAAGGACCGCAATGGTCGGGCATCTAGGGATAGGGATGCAGAAAGAAAGGACAGAGTTGAACATCGAGAAAGCAGAAGAGACTATGATAGGGATCGTGATAGGCGCAATGATCGCAACCGCCGCCATGACCATGATCGGGATAGAGATTACGACCGTTCACGTGGCCATGATTCAAGGAAAAGGGAACGTTCTAGATCCAGGGAGCGCAGGTATTGCTCAATGGTTTCTTTGCACACCGTTTATTTATCCAATTAAAGTCAGTCTTCCACTCTTCCTTGCTTGTAGAGTGATTTATTCTGACCTTACAACTTTTGACCATAGTATGACAAACAAACATAATGAAGTATCTGCTTTTGATTTGGAAACCTTGCTACTGTAGGAGCCAACACTGACAGTTATGATTTTCAGGCGCCACGATAGGTACTGAAATCTGTTGCTCCGCGAATGGCTGATTTTGGAGTACTCTGGTCGTTCAAGTGTTCAACGTGACAGTTATGGGATATTGTTTAGCTTTTACTGAAGAATTCTGGAGCATAGTCTTTGTTGCTGGGTCGGTGAAGAAATCTGGAGCAGTCTTTGTTGATGGGTCAGTGCAGTCAGATACTCAGATCTTGTGTTATATGGTGCATTTTGTTTGTCTGACTAATATGGTGGGCCAGCATACACTGTTTTATATCGTACTATGATGTACCAAAGACAGTTTTGTGTTATCAAAACGGAACTTTTCTCAGCAACTCACGTCTGTCATCTTCATGCTAAACGAATAAATCTACTGGAAGGCTTAACTGATTATAAATCTTCAATCATCGCTGTTAAGTCTGTAGATGCTCACGAGTCTTGTTTCACTAGATGAAATGCCAAAGCTCCGGACTTTAGGGTTATTATCTCTGACGCTTCCTTTTGAGTTTTGTCTGGCTTCTCACCGTCCCTTACAATTTTCGTGCTCGCATGATCGAAATCTCTATTTATCCCTTGAAAGCTGCGATGTGCATGTTTGATGGGAATTTTATTTAGGATGTGAGAAGTGTGAATGGGCGAACTAATGCAAATCTGAATCATGGCCGTTCGGTTGATTCGCATGGACAGCGAGGATGAATGCAGGATGCACCGTCACTCGACACGACATTAGCCAAAAAAATTAGGGAGCCCTCGTTTTGTTGTCCTGTACCAGGCAGTGTCATGGCCCAACTCAAATTCTCAATCGGTTCCTGTAGAGGTTGTAATCGGAGTTTTTTTAATAATCTATTTGTATTCGAGATTACATTGCTAAGTGCTCTTTAAAAAAAAATTACAATACAAAACTAGAGACATGTATCCTGTCATTAAAATGGTGGCACGATCGAATCGCTATTTGAACGATTGACAGAGACTACAGTCTAAACCATTAGTTCATATTGACCTTTGGAACGAGCCAATTCACTGCTCTATCACTCTATTGTTAAACATCTAATTATGACCGTTGGTTTAATCACAGAGTACTATCATCAAGCCAATGGTCACTAGAAGCCAACAGCTAGATTCTAGCCTATATGACTATTGAAATAATGACAGATGATTTGGCAGGGTTTAATTTTGTAATTTTTTGGGAAAACCACATAAAAATGTAATTTCGAATAAAATTAGATTATTTTTTTAAAAAAATCGCTGTAATCCGTCAGTCAGCCAGACACAAGCTTACAGTTACTGTCCATCCTGCTTGACCATGGTAACCTGGGTTCGCGGCAATGCTCCGCAAAGTGTTCATTCAATGGCCAGTACGGCAGTACTACCATGGTATCTGGTAGATTAGTGCACGCATGCGTTATGACAAAAAAGACATGAATTTCTTCTAAATTATAAACATAAAGGACTACATATTTTCTCAACAATGGCAGCAAAAACCAATCAACTTCCATGGCGCAGTAGCATTCTTGTATGATATAAACATAAGCGAAACCTGAAGCTTTCAGTCCAGATGAAACAGAAGTTACAGAACCCCTTGAGGCTGGCCCATCTTAAAAGGCTTCCCGCTTGCGTACCTTGAAACTTGTTGAGCGGATGACGTCGTCGTCAGCATTGAGTCTCATTTGCAGAGCATCAAGGGATTCAGGCTTTGTGTAGTATGTCACGAGGAGGTATATGCCATCGTAATAGGTGGATGGCAGCCCAGTCCTGCTGTTCCTCTTCCTGATGCTGTATGCCAGTGGGATAACTCCTCTGTTGAAGACTTCCACATACATGGCGCCACCTGCAACAAGCAGCTGCAACATAGTGGAAAACCATCAGTAAGCAGAAATGCCAGCAGCAAGGATTAATGCAATGATACGCAGGTGGGTAGGGTGTAGCACAGGTACAGTGAACACGTTATGGAGCAAAATCTTAAGCCCCACTTGGCACAGCTCAAGATTCAAGATTTTTGGGATCATTGAGGATTGAGGATATTTAGTTGTGGCATCTGATTGTTATTTTGAACTAAAAAAAGTTTAAATAACTTCATTTTATCATTCAAACTTCAAATCTAGCGTGCATCTTGAGCTAGAGCTGTGCCAGACAGATGCTTACTTCAGGTTACCATCAAATTTAACAATGCTTACAGGAACAAGAGGCTGGGTTGATCATCTACAACTATATAAAATTGTAGGACAACAAAACAAAATCCCGAGGTAAAACAGAATGCTTGTTGATTGTTAAATGTTAGTAATAATGCAGGATGTTGTCCACAAACACAATGGATGGAGCTATCTACAAGTACTAAAAATATCAGTTTTTTGTCAATAATGTTATATAGTAAATGAATGTACTACAGCGCAAACAATTGTTGCCAATGCTTCCTGAGCCTGTACTGTGACATACACAAAATAATACGGATTTGCAGCTGCTGATCATACGAAGTACTATTATAACATTTGCAGCAAAATGATTTGCTTCACCTACAATGACAGACATTTTTTAGGTATAGCACTTGGCTGATTAGTTCGCGTTAAGCATTGATAATGACCGAACAAGCTAAATGACAACATTTTTCTATGAACCAGTGTACCATCAATTCATCGAAATTTACCGTAAACTGGAAAACGCAAATTTTTCATGCATTGGCTACTACAAATCTTCCTTGGATTCATGCGAAGTGCAGCAGAGAGGCGATCCTCCTCTGCGCATCTACTCAGTGCAGTTAGCTAGTAATTTTGAATTTACCTCCTCGTAGCGCTGTATGGTAGCGAGGCGCTCCTCCTCAGACATGTCGGGGCGGAGCACGACCATGGTCTCGTACTGGCGCAGCCCCGGCGGGCAGGGCGGCATCTCCCGCTCCTCCAGCGCCAGCGCCGCCTCCGCAGCCGACATCCCGAGCCCGCCACCGCCGAGACCAAGTCCTGCACCAAATCCCGAGGACGAGCCCTCCTCATCTCCTACCCCGTCGTCCTCACCACCGGTCGCGGGCGCCGCGCCGCGGTAGAATCCCGAGGCGTAGCCGGCGGAGAGAGCGCGTGCCCGTGCGGCGGCCCGTCGCGGCGCGACGGGCAGCCAGCGCCGGAGGCGCGAGGACGAGGGCGGGAGAGTCGGAAGGAGGGTGGTCGCGGCCGAGGAGATGGAGAGCGCCATGGGTGGCGGCATTGGAGGTAGCAGCCGACCGAGAGTGTGGTTGAGCGGCGAGGCCTGCTGCCTTCGTGTCCAATGGATAGATAAGGATAGGACGCCCCAAAACTCCGCCTTTTCATATGGGCCGGTTTAAGGCCCAAAAATCGATTTTTTTATACAGGCCGGGAGTAGTACGCAAAAAATCAGTTTTTTATATGGATTTAGAGGCCTAATTTTTTTAAAAAAACTATTGATGGAAATTGTGAAGTTATTTGGTTTAAGTAGTTATAAATTTATAGTAAAACTATTCTATAAAATTTAAGGTATGATTTTATGTCTCAATTAATAATAACTACGTAAACTATATGAATTTGTGAAATTTAGGAATGATATTTTATTTTATACTAGCAAAAAATTGATGTGATTAGAATAGTTAGTTTTATTCTATACGTTTAATTTTTAGCTTTCTAAAGCTAGTTAAAAAAATTAAACCAAATACACCGTAAAAGAAAATCGGTTGCCCGGTCCAAAATCCAGCCAATTCTCTTGCATGTGAATCTCAAGGAGTTTTAATAGCTGTTACCATTAGAACCTCCAACTTTTAAAGTAATTTATATTTATTTTAAATCTTAATAGTCACAAAATCTAAAAATAAGCTAATATCACAAACTTTGAAATACAATCTGAATTCTCACCGAAATTTTGAAATAAGTTAATATGACCTGCTTGTCCAATTAATTCTCACCGAAATTTAGAAATAAGTTAATATGACCTGGTTGTCAAATTACGTCACTGCAAGTGGGCCCAGTATCGCCGTCCTTGCAGCTTACGAGCTCCATCACAAGCTCGTGCTCGTTGGTCTCCTTCCTTCCCTCTCTACAATTCCCCACTCAGTCCGCTCGCGATCTCCACCCGCTCCGTCCAGATCTCCGCATCAATCCGCAGGTACAGTGAAAACCCACCCTTGTTCATCGCTCTCGCTGCATTCGGAGCATGCTTGTTTGTGCCTCAGATCTCGCTGCCGTCTTGGGGAGTGGAGGGAAAGAAAAAAAAAGCGATCTTTTGTCTGATCAAGTGTCAATCTTGATGATTCTTGAGGAGTTAGCAATGGCGTGCTAGCTGTTTGCTCGATCTTGGTTGGAAGATTTTGGTGTGATCCCCTGTTGTTGTTGTTGTTGCTGCTGCTGCCAGCTAGCTAGCATGTCGTCCTCGTCGGAGAACCCCACGGTGACTGAGCGGGGAGGCGGCAAGGACCGCCGCGAAGACGACGGCGAGAAGAAGGAAGGAGGCGGGGGCTTCATCGAGAAGGTGAAGGACTTCATCCACGACATTGGGGAGAAGATCGAGGAGGCCGTCGGCTTCGGCAAGCCCACCGCCGACGTCTCCGGCATCCACATTCCTCACATCAGTCTCCATCGCGCCGACCTCATCGTTGACGTGCTCATCAACAACCCCAACCCCGTCCCCATCCCGCTCGTCGACATAGACTACCTCATCGAGAGCGACGGCCGCAAGCTCGTCTCGGGGCTCATCCCCGACGCCGGCACCATCCACGCCCACGGCGAGGAGACCGTCAAGATCCCCATCTCACTCATCTACGACGACATCAAGAGCACCTACAATGACATCAAGCCCGGAAGCATCATCCCCTACCTCGTCAAGGTCGTCCTCCTCATCGACGTCCCCATCATCGGCAGGATCAAGCTCCCGCTTGAGAAGTCCGGCGAGATCCCCATCCCCTACAAGCCCGACGTGGACGTCGAGAAGATCAAGTTCCACAGGTTCTCCCTCGAGGAGACCACCGCCACGCTGCACCTCAAGCTCGAGAACAAGAACGACTTCGACCTCGGGCTCAACATGCTCGACTACGAGATGTGGCTCGGTGACGACAGCATCGCCAGCGCCGAGCTCACCGAGTCCGCCAAGATCGAGAAGCAAGGGATCACCACCATGCAGATCCCATTCAGCTTCAGGCCCAAGGATTTCGGCTCTGCTGTCTGGGACATGATCAGGGGGAGGGGCGTCGGCTACACCATCAAGGGCAAGATCGATGTCGATACTCCCTTTGGGAACATGAAGCTGCCCATTATCAAAGAGGGTGGAACCACTCGCCTCAAGAAGGAAGAAGACGACGACGACGACGAGGTATTATACACTGCTCTGCTTCTGCCTATCGATTTATCATCCACTCCACCTTACTTCTTGTTGTGCAAATTGGAATCAATCATATATTAGACCATGTTAGTCATATTTGACTAGAATGACTGTGGAAGACCAAGCATAGACCTTGTAGGTTTTGTTTTACCAAACATAAATTTCAACTTCAGGAGTGCACTAGTTGAGTTCTAATCTGGTCCAATTTTGGCAGAAGCTTGACACTTACAGTACTGAAAGAGAAGATTTGATCAATCAGCATTGTTCTCGACTCTCGTAATTCGTAAAGCTCGCTAGTGATTGACTGAACTTGTTTCGCTATAACTCAATGTCTCTGCCGGGCAAATAATCAGTGTATGTTTATGTACCAGTGGTAACATTCTGATCAAACATAGATTATGCGATTCATCAAAGATCTGTTTTTTTTATAAAAGAGCCTAGAATACCTTAGTCCTGTTTTAGAAACTTCAGCTGAAAACCATGGTATCCATTCTTACTGCGGAAAACCAGATCATATCACAATCTGACCAAAAGGAAAAGCATAATGCAGAGCCCTCCAGGTACTATGTAATTATGTATGTGTCTATCAAAACATTGGATCTGCCATTTCAAGTAGATTGGAGGGAGGTGACTCCAAATTCGGGGTGCTGGAGTACGAGTAACACTGCACCGTTTTTCTTGTTCAAAGCGCTGCTGCTCTTTCTAGCGGCATGTTTCATGATTGGGCCATGGGATCTTGCTAACATCGTTGTCTGAATTACCCTTGCAGGATTGAAGTGCGGCCGATGAACATACAGGGTAGTGAAGCAGAGATGGTGATGCCCTGTGCTCTTGTTGGTTGCCTGAACTGAACTGAGCCTCAGTGTTGTGCTACTCATCTAGCTGCGTTCTGTGTGTTTTTCTGTGCATGTTTATTAGGCTCAGACAACTTAATTTGTGGTGGAAACTTGATAATAAAATCAACGACCCCTTGTTCTTTGCGGGGCTGGTTGATATTTTCCTTTCTAATTTCCCGTAAATGCTGGCCGTGACTGTGGCTGACTGTGAGAGTGTGAGTGCTGGCTGATTCCTGCCTTTGCTTCTCCTCCAAATGTTGCTCTGTTCAGGAGGGGTCAGATTCAGATATTCCTGGTCAGCAACCTGATTCAACAGTAAACCGAATGGTGGTAGTTGGCGATTTTGCTGTCGTTCGCCATGAAATGGAGGTTCTGGAGCTAGCCTCCATTGATGTCGATGCGAATGTAATGAATAATTTGGATTTGCCTACGTCATTATTGATGATTTGGATAGATTTGACCAATTGGACAGGACAGGTTGTGGGTGTAAGATGAAAAGTATTGGATCGTATGTGCATACATATATTCTTCCTTTCTTGCCCCATCCCAAAAATGGGGAGAAAGAATAGAGTACAGTGATCTCCAATAGCACCAAGATCTAAGATCTTTCTAGACTGCTAACAGTTTAAATAAACTGTTTTTGAAAAAAAAAACTGTAAGAAGTTTACTGTCCTGTTTTAAACGACCTGTTTTAAACGACTTTTGAAATATGAGTTTATTGTAGGTATAAAATGGTGAATATTATATTAATTAATAATATCATCATTTAGAATATTTTTGGTCATTAAGTGATATGAAGATGTAATTAAACTTGGAAAGCCTCAAAATGAGAGGTTTTTCTCACCAACACGAATGTGAATAGGCTTATGGCTTTATCTGGACATTAAGTTTTGGCAAGCCATAAGCTGTCTACAAGGGGCTTAGAGGAGCTCCGTGCAGGCTTGATTTGGAGGAATCTGCTGATATTTGTATTACTGTACAGCTCAAGTCTTTCTTTACTTTAACTTCAGGGTTCTGATACAAGGCATGCCTAGCCCTTTGCAATATCTCTCTCTACATCCTTATGAAAAGTGAAAACCCAAATCCTCTCTTGCACCATGTCAGTACAGCCTAAGAATCCAATGTCAGCAGATGCACTTGTCAGCCAAGTTACAACTGGATGCGCGTGCTTCCAGATCATACAATACGCAGCAGTCATTTCTTTCTCCGCTCTTGTTCTTCAAGCTTATTCCGAAGGTCTTTCAATGCATGCACTACTTTAGGTTTCAGTTTGTGCTGAAAAAGTTTCCCTTGCAAAGATGTTGACCTGACAATTTTGAAATCCATGGGAATAGTAATTAGATAGGTTCAGATTATCTAGCAGATGTTTTGAGTTATAAAGAAAATTGGTGCTATTATTCTTTCTTCTTTTGCAGCTTTAAGAGCAGGTGTATCAAATAAGCAGGTGATTGAGAAAAGATAGGAATTTATTTGAACCTGGTTTCCTTCAGCTCTTCATCAAGCTCCTTTTCTGATTCTTTTATCTGCACAACCCCAAAGTTAAAATAATTTGTTATCAGGCAATCTCCATATGCAATAGTAGAGTTTCCATGTTTTGCCAGATACTCTCATATTTGCAAAAGTAATCCTTTCAGTTTTACACTTTTGAATAGCATATTTACAATAACTGTCTGTCTGTTGGAGCGGATGGAACTTCAACTGATACTTATCACCATATATTCATATGTGCTCCACATGGTTAGATAATGCAAGCATTTGCTGCCATGGTTCCAACAGGAAGATTATACTAAAAACAAGGATGCCAACATGTCGTTATACCAGCACAATGGATGAGACATTAGAGTAAATGGATGCCCTCTGAGAATTTTAACAACTAACCTCTTTGACCAATCTTTTAGAGCTCCAAATAAGAGCACCCTACAGAACATTCAGTGGGAATGAGCACTTAACCATCGAGAATAAAATATTTGGTGAAAAAACCTCAAGTAAAATCCTCTTTGAGATATAAACCTTCAACTACTTCAGATATTCATGTCATTCAGGTTAATAATTTCCTTATAAACACAGACAACTGCCATTTAGTCAATATATCAATCATCTATCCTGACAACTCTTTTGAAGGCAATAATCAGTTTTGATGTAGAACATTCAGTCCTTGTGTTTTCCAGAAGAATTACCATTGGAAATTTCGGTGGTTAGATGTGGATAGTTCAGAAATTAGCCTACCACAACTTGCTTGAGATTACTGGTTGAGTTGTTGTTATTGTTAAGTTCAGAAATGTGGCAGGGCTTAGCAAACAAAAATACAAGTTCCTAAGCCATAAACTGCTTATAAGAATGTCTAGTGACATACAAACATGACAGAAGAAGCTAAATCTCGAAAAGAATGACAACATACTTCTCCATGTGCCAATTGTTGCTCCAATGCATCGGATGTTACAACCCAGACTTTTGGACATCCATCTGCCACCAAAGCTTCAACCTAGGTTGGCCGAAGAACCAGCATAGAAACATAACATCTGATATTTGATATGATGGCGATTGGTGTTCATTGCTTAAACTATAACTTATAATAGTGGCTGACACGAATGTTCATGTATGAAATCTGCTAGCTGAAATTTAGAGCTAGCAGTCTTGATAATATGAGGCAATAAATGCTCATGAATGAAATTCAGAAGGTAAGAACCAAGAGTGCATTATTACAGATCATTATTAAGTGTATAACCTTGTACAAATTATGCTTGCTCTACTGATACTCTTTTGCAGAATCACTAAATATTTGGACAGTTGGTATGAACATGCCACCAGTTACATACTTACATGCCTACCACTGGAATTTTACTGTTGGCTGAAACAGAACCATAATTTTCTGATATAAATATTTCCAGTTATGCATGCTTCATAAACCAGGGTAGTTATTTATTTAATTTACTCTGCGTATGAACATGTCTAATCTGCTAGGGAACTCTAGGGCATCCTTCCTTCTAAATAAGAATTTCACATACCTCCTTCTCAATCCAAGAATCAGCAGATAAGTCAGAAGGATATACCACATCAACCCTGTTTGATGAAGCAAAATATGATTGTTAAATTTCTCCTAGGAACCAACTACAAAAATTACTGATAAACATTGAATCGCCAATTATTTTCAGGAAGATCGGATTATGTGGGATCAACTTCTAGTGAAATATCTAGCTCCAAGTCTCAATTTATGCAATTGAAATTGGTCATGTCATATGAGGTAGTCAATTTATGCATTGGAAATTGGTCATGTCATAGGAACACATCACAATATCATCTCACCCCTTGTATGTTTCTTTATGTGTAGAAAGCCCAGAAGCTGCAGCATCAAATACTACTACAACTTTTACCTCTGCAAGCATCATGGTGACAAATGGTATAAGAAAGCTGGCATAAAAGAACATGACGTTGCTCTTGATAGGAAACTATGCATTGATGTTCCAAAGGAGGATGCCCCATGTTTGGGAAAATGCATACATATGTAAGCTGTGGACAATTTTCTTTCACTCCAAATTAGACTACTGACACCCCGATTGCTGAAATATAAATTGGAAGTGGAAGTATATTTTTTTTAAAAATGAAAAATAAGATATGAGGCAATATATTGTGGTTTTTATCCTCTACTACAAACCTCTTACTGCACTGAAAGATACCAGATCATCAATGAGCATTTGTCTTGCAATCTCTTGCCTTCCATTCATGAAGTCCTTCTTAAGCTTTCCCCAGTAACCGCATACATTATAACCATCCACAAGAATAACCGGAGAAGCAATTTCCAAACCCTGATTTGTGCTAGATTAAATGACAACAGTGTCAGTATCTCATCGAATCACCATTCCAAAAATATAGTATCATATTGATTATGAAATAAAAGGCAAGCCTGACTAGTGAAGAGTGGAAGAAGCATCCTCATAGAAGTCTGTGTCATCAGGAAGAACTTCTTTCATCACTTTCTTTTTGCGGTACCGAGTAGCAGGCTGAGGTCCACTTGTTTGCTTCCTTTCATAATCCTGATAACAAGGGATAAATAACTGTTAGAACTAGGGTGCCCTAGTCTGGATATGAAGCACTAAGCTTCATAATACAAAGGCACGCGCATCTTATAAGCTGACTCCATGAGGGCGTGAAAGTTAATCTTGCATGCTTTGGGTGCCCCCACGTTCAGTCATACCTTGCCGGATGAATCTTTACATGCTGTTCTGATGACTTTATACAAGATGCAGCAGACCACAAATTTTAGCATAGGTGGGAAAAGTTAATGCAACAAAGCTTATACCTTCCAAAATTTTAGAATCTTCAAGCTCTGCTTCACATTGGAAGTGATCCTAGGAGGCCGTCGATCAGAAACCTACAAACAAAGAAAAAGAGGCACTGTGTGAGGACACTCCTGCCATATATCCTGATCGTCATAGAACAACTTAAGAATGAGCACACTCCAGCTTTAGAAGGTAACAAACTTATATCATGTTTGTCATACAACAACTTAAGGATGCGTCAAACCAACATTTTCTCATTAAGGACGAAAATAGGACTATCCACCCCTCTAAATTCTCCTGACCACATCAAAAAAGAACAGTTCTTCTCCTTTGCTGAAGCCACAGCATGAAAAAGGGCAGTTTTTTCCCCTTTCATGTTCCCCTGAACTTTCTGTACCAACGATTCCTTACTGCTAATTCCTGTCATCCCTGACAAAAATGTTCCCTCCCAGGCACATTTAATCTTGACGCTTCCCCGAATTCGATCGTACTGTGCCTAACCTGTCGGTGCCGGAGAGGAGGAATGAGCTGACCTTGCTGGCGCCGGAGGAGCCGCCTTTGCCGCCCTTGCCCTTGCCCTTGGCCATCACCACGACCACGGCCGACGCGGAGTATGCGGCCGAGCCCACCATCTCGCCGCCGCTGCCTCGCCGTACGGTGCGACGAGCGGCGGAGACCGCGCGAGAGCCCGAGAGAGAGAGAGAGAGAGAGAGCACGACCACCGCAACGGGTGGGTGGTGCAGGCGCAACCGCCGCGCGAGACGCCAGCCATAACCAACTGCGGCGTGTGCGCCGTCCGATGCGCGATCGAACGGACCACAGGGAGACACGCGTTCCTACTCCTTTCTCATTATAAAAGTTATAATTATAATGGAGCAATTTGTTGAAAGTATTATGAAGATTTAGTAATTTTTGAAGCAGGCTAAACATAACTTAAAAAAATATGTATTTAAAGTTGTAAATAGATTAAGAGTATTTAGCTAATCAATCTGATTTTACTTTAGACTAAATATAAAAATTTAAACTAAATTATTTTAGCATACAAACTCTACATTAATTAAGAAATGAAGTTATACCAAATGATCCGTTAAATAAGATTACGCAAACATTAGTGATTCATTTTTCATTTGAGTTGTGTCATCAAATGCTCATCTTGATCCATCATCCATGCAGATATGTGTTATGCAATCGTGTGTTGACTTTTCATTTGCATGATTGCATACTTTGGTTGACACGGTGGCATCGCATCTTTCACCCTTTTTTTCTTTACATCCAAGTTTTTTCTGCAGATTGTTAACTCGTGAGAAGCCGGCTAACTTGGGTGGCTCTCGTCAAAAGCGTGTCCTTTCGAGTCCTCTTCAAAGTTCAAAGTTCAGACTATTAATTTTCATACTTCTTTCGTTTCAGAATAGATTTATTTATAAATTAATAAATCTAGATATATATACAAAATATATGGTTTATACACATATTGTTGATAGGTGGTCGAACAATCCTCCTCGGGATTCGCCTCGGGGCACACTTCACAGGGTTCAGCACGAGGTCATCGGACTCCTTGGTTTTTATCACTACATCGTCCACGTAGGCTTCTACGTTTCGGCCAATTTGCTCGGCCA
>KE373058.1:110063-132923 GCA_000418225.1 Zizania latifolia
GTCCTCGTCGGACTCTCCGTCGGCGAGGCCGAGGAGTGCGAAAGGGTTCGACATAGCTGGTGGGCTAGGGTTTTGGCGCTGAAACTCTCGCGGCGGCCTCGGCAAATCGATGGCGGGTGTGGTTGCGGGTGTGGTTGTAGCGAGATCGGTTGTAGGCGAGGGCGTGTGGGGCGGGGGGTAGCGCCTTTATATAGAGCAGCGGGGCGACGCGGCCTCGCGTGGGCCGTTCGATTCGGACGAGGTCTCCGCCTCCGCCTCTGAATCCACCGTCGGATCAGTTTGACCTCAGCTTATTCCAATTCCCAAAAATGTTGCCCTGGTAATTAGCGTGAAGTTAAGGAAGCGATTTTGCAATGATTTCCGGGTTAGCTAGACTGTTGGTACTATTACTGAAAAATTAAACAATTAATTAAGTACTGGTACTGAGATAATTAAAGAGCTACATACGCAGTATATCGGATCATTTCCGTCCCAAGCCCGATTTGATTCCTTGTTTGATTACATGTACAAGTATACGCATTGTAATTGGAGGATTACTACTAGTACTAGAAGATATTTGATTACGTGTACATGTATACGCATTGTATTTCGAGTATTACTACTAGTACTACAAGATACAATTAAGATTTTGTTTGGCACAGTTATAGTGTTGATGGTGATTAAGGATATTTAGTTAAGCCATGTGATTTTATTTTCGATTAAAAATACAAGTTTAAATTAAATTATTTTATTATATAAATTCAGAGACGAAACTAGTCAAGAGTGTAGGACACACATGCTAGATTTTATGAATTGATTTCTAAACTAGAAAGTAGAAAGTATAGATGTTAAATTTATGGATTATATATATGAGACACTTCCTCTAATAATGTGGCTTTATCACTATGTAAACTTTAAATAAATCATATGAGCGCAGTGTTGGAGCCAGGCAAAAATGTAAGGGGGATAGAACAGAGTGGCGCTGGGCAGGGCAGCGCGGGGAAGGCGACGGTAGGACGGAGCCAGGAGGAATAGAGCGGGGCTAGGTGTAAGGGGGGAGGAGGCAAGGTGGTGACGTGTAGAGAGAGGGTGAGGGTGGCGCAGGGCAGAGCAGCGTGGGGCTGGGCGGATGGGGGAAGGGGTAGGGCGGCGACACGCGGAGAGGGGTGAGGGCGTCGCCGTGCGGGACGAGGCTAGACAGAAGGGGGTGGGGCAGCGAGCTGGCGACGTACAGAGAGGGGGTTGGGGCGGCGCCATGTGGAGGGAAGGGGGGATGACGCTGAGCCTAGGGCGATCTGGTGAGGGAATGGGTGTGGAACGGTGCTGAGCCTGGGGTAGGGCAGCGCGTCGGTGTTGGCGTCGGTGAGTGGAGTGCTGTGCTGGGGGATGTCTCGCTAGGCAGTAGGGGGACGTGTGCCCCATGCCCCCTGCAGTTTCCGCCACTGTATGAGCGACATGTACATTGATAGGTGTGTATGTGAACAAGTCGATCGATCAATCGAAACAAGAAGCTAGTTACATGAACGCAATCGAGCATATGGCAGCGATGCAAGGAGTCATGGCCGGCGTCAACATGTGGGACCTCCCATCGACGACGACCACGACCACGTCTCTGCACCATCGGCCGGTGCCCCGGACAAATGAGTGACGACCAGAAACAGATCCTCTGATGTCGAGGAGCCCGACGTTAGAGGACAGTTGTCGATCACAGCCGTTTCGCTGGGATCCAACGGTGTGAAGCTCCATTTTGGCCGCCATGAATCCCTGCCTCGACCACTGCAAAGCCTGCCCCAGCTGCCACGTAGCCCTTCCTTGCTGAAAGTTACCTAGAGAGAGGTGAATAGGTAATATGAAATTCTCAACAAAAACTACTAGTTTAAACCTTCAGGACCCGAACTATCCGGACTTAGTCGGATACTCCGGGAGCCAGACGAAATTAAAAATTATCTGAGGTCCAGACTATCCGGACATAACCGGATGAAAGGCTGGCTCCTCATTGACCACGATCTGATTGCTTATTCGCACCAGTTCTGCTTGATCTCTATGAGACCATAGAGATTCTTGGTCTAGCAGATGCGAATCACCTGGTTGAACACTGGATTATCCTTTTTCTTCATCATAGCCCAGTTGATCCATTGCATCTCGACCACGGGGTTTCTCTTGGGCAACATGACACTCTTATAGTAGCCCTGTTGGAAGCCCGAGTAGAATCGGTAATCTGACGCATCCCTCACTTATACCCTGCGATCTTTATTTCTTTCCTTCCTCGCCCCTCGAGTCTGCCTCATGTAGTTGACTTCGGATCGAGGGGTAACCCCGCCAGCCAATGAGAGCTCTTGGACTTTTCTCTAGACAAGCTGAAGAATATCATCGCTTTGACTTGATTGTCCGGTGGTAGGCTGCTTGCCCTTGCCTTTGTCTTGAGGTGGAGAAGGAGGCCACACTAATGAGGCGGCAGGCACTTGGATGCCAATATCTAGAAAGCGGCGCAATCTCGAAGCAAGCCGCTTGAAACGACCTCAAGAAGCTCGCCTGGCACTGGGAGCTGGAGGAGGAGACCCTCCGGTGTCACTATCATCACCGGAAGAGTACTTCGGGTTATGCTTGGCTTTCTTGCTCCTCTCATCGGACATGACGATAACTGCTACAAAGCAATAAAGGATCAAAAGTTAAATCAAGGAATGAAAACTAAAATGCAACATAACCCTGGACTCGGATTGCCCGGGTAGCACCGGACTGTCCGGGCCCTTGCAAAATCGAAACCGATTGATCTCGACAATGTGGCTAGGATACGTTGCAACAACTTTTCTAGGACCTATTCTAGCCTAAAAGATTCAAGATTTAACTGAAGACTAGAAGGGAAAACGCCAATCTAGGTCAAAAATAGAGGATACCTCAAAGAAAAACTTGAAGACGAAGAGAAGACGATCGACGCTCCCGGAAGGGTCCTAGACTCCCCCTTAATGAATCCCACGACTCCTACGGACTAGCTTCGAAGAAAACCGCCGAAGAAATCGAGAGATGGAGTGAGGGAGAAGAGGAGAAGTGAGGAGGAGAGAAAGAGCCAGACGGTTTGGGTCCCCTTTTATAAAGTCCGACCTGGACAATCTGGAGTTATCCGGATTTTTGGGTGAACCGGACTGTCCGGAGGTAGTCGGATAGTCCGGATGCTCTAGAACCGAACTTCAAAAAGTCCTAGGCCGGGACTATCAGGGTTTAGCCGGATGGTCTGGGACCTCCAGATTTCTCAACCTACAAGAATTCAAAGGAGAGACACATGCCATAAACTTTGGGCTAAAAATAGTATTTTACCACAGATAATTTACACATGAATAACATGGTATGTCTCAAGCCCGTAGTTCCACCACCAAATGTTGTCATGGTGTTGACGACGCCTGTCTTCGACGATGAACCCTCCAACGCCGCTGAGTCAAGCACCCATCGATGGGAACGCCGACAGTGGAACGCAAACCGCTCCACTCGTCATCGGGGCAAGGCTTCCGGGGCTAGAGGCTCCCGCCTCAATAACCAGGAGGACTTCACGGTGGACTTTAAAGGTCACGCCGTGTATCGCACGCCGACGATGAATCTTGTCACCATTGAGAGAGCACTCTCTGTCCTCCCCGATACGCCCGAGCTCTAGAGAGCCTAGGCGATGACTTAGGCCACCGCCACCCAAATTCTCGACGTGGCGCCCCCCTGGCGGTCACCCTCCTCCGACCACGACACCGCCCGACCGTCTAGTCGGTCGTGACGTTCTCGACTGAGTGAGCGCCATGGAAGCTCTTACTCTGGGAACGCGAGCGCGACGAGATTCGTCGCTAGGAACAGTTTGACCGGAGCCATGGCACTCCGGGAACTGACCGGCAATACGACGTCGATGCTCGCCACAATGGATTTTCGGCCTTCACCGAGTGACTTCATCGTGTCGTTTGACCCAGAGGTTTTTGCCCATCAGGCATTGAGCCCTATGACGACAAGACCGACCTCTCTCAGTGGCTACGGCTGTATTACACGGCCATCCGAGCAGCGAATGGGGATCATAACGTGATGGCAAATTATCTCCCCGTCATGCTTGCACCGGCTGCCATCAGTTGGCTGGCCGAACTCTCGGAGAACTCCATCGATTCCTGAGATCAGCTGTGCGATGTCTTCATCGCCAATTATCAAGGAATATGGCAAAGGCCAGCCTCTCGGCACGACTTACGCCAAATACGTCAGAAGAGCGATGAGTCCCTCTGGGACTATATTCGTCAATTCTTCGAGCGCCAAAACACTATCGCCAGCATCTCTAACATCGATGTCATCTCCATCTTTCAAGATGGATTGTGGAAGCCTTCAAATTTATTTCGCCATCCGGTGATGAATGAACCGGCAACGCCGGGTGAAATGATCACCATCGCCGAGTAGTACGGCAATGCTGAGGACGCCGAGCGCGAGTAGATGCACCCAACCACTCGGGAGTCCTGCAAAGACAAGAAGCGCTCGGACGAAGATCGCCGATCACCTCGGCGCGTCGACCGTGACAAGCACGAATCCTCCTGATCTAGAAGCCAAAAGAGGAAGTCCGAGCATGTTATGGTCACAGAGGAGAATCCCAAATCCTGAGGCAGAGGGCACTCAGCGATGCAGGAGATGCTAGACAAGCCCTGCATCTTTCACCTAAACAGCAGCCACACCACCCACAGGTGTTATCAGCTGCAGAATCAAATGCTCCAAGAGGCGAAAGAAAACCCCCGGCAAGATAAGTTACGCCAGGATGACAAAAAGAAGAAGCCCCGCAAAGAAGACAAAGAGGCCGCTCGCTCGGCCAAAAATGACTTCTAGGAGCCAGCAAAAACTCCTCGCCCAGCCGAAACGGTCTCCATGATCTTCGATGGGGCGATCGCTGTGGAGTCCAAGCGCCAGCAGAAGCTCCTCGCCCGCCGCATCAACGCCATCAGCGGGAAGGAGCCCAAGCGCCTCCGCTGGTCAGAAGTCTCGATCACTTTTAGTCAGGATGATCAGTGGACGAATGTCCCTAAGCTAGGTCGGTTCCCTCTATTGGTGGACCCGGTGATCCTGAAGGTTCGCCTAAAGCGGGTGCTCATCGATGGGGGCAGCGGCCTCGACGTGCTGTTCAAAGGGATCCTCTCGGTGCTTGGCATCGACATCAAGGAGCTAGAGAAGATGGACACTCCCTTCTATGGGATCATCCCGGGGAAGGCCTCCATCCCGCTCGGCACGCTAACCCTCCTTGTGACGTTTGGCACTCGAGATAATTACAGAACTAAACATGTCAAGTTCTACGTCACCGACTTCGAGACTGCCTACCATGCCGTGCTCAGACGACCATCTCTTGCCAAGTTCATGGTCGTCCCCCACTACACGTACCTGTCCTTAAAATTCCAAGACCAGAGAGCGCCTTCTTAGTCCGAGGGGACATCGCCACATCTAACGCCTGCGAGCGTGACAGTCTCGCCCTAAGAGAGGCGGTGGACATATCTGTCCGAATAGAGGAGACTGTCCAAGCAGCCAAGACGACGCCGATCACCGACGCCAAGATCCTGATCGCCACGCCATCAACGTTGGATATATCACCATCGTCGGCTAAGTACAAATCTATTCAGCTATCGGACGCCGACCCCTCCAAGATAGCGCTGATCGGAACAGCGCTAGGTCCCAAATAGGAAAGCGCGCTCGTCAGCTTTCTCCGTGCCAACATCGACATCTTCGCCTGACATCCCTCTGATATGCCGAGCGTACCAAGGGAGCTGATCAAGCATGAACTCCACGTGTATCTGACCGCCAAGCCGGTCAAGCAAAAGATGCGCCGATTCGCCCAAGAGCGTAAAGAGGCCATCAAAGAAGAAGTCACCCGTCTGTTAGCAGCTAGGTTTATTAAAGAAATGTATTATCCCGACTGGGTAGTAAATCCAGTCCTTATAAAAAAGAAAATGGGAAATAGAGAATGTGCATTGACTACACCGATCTTAATAAGCGATACCCAAAAGATCCTTTCTCACTACTGAGCATTGACCAGGCGATTGACTCCACTACCGGCTATTCTCTCCTCTGCTTCCTGGATTGCTACTTAGGATACCATCAAATCAGCTTGAAGGAGGAAGATCAAGAGAAGACGTTATTTATCACTCTATTCGGTGCCTACTGTTATATATTAATACCCTTTGGACTCAAGAATGCTGGGGCTACATATCAACGCGCTATACAACGTTGTCTCATCGACCAGATTAGACGTGACGTGGAGGCCTATGTGGATGAAGTTGTCATCAAATCCAGATATTTGGAAGATTTAATTCCTGACATCCAAGAGACTATCGACAACCTCCGAAGATTCAAATGGAGGCTCAACCCGGAGAAATATGTATTCGGAGTACCAACCGGGAAGCTACTCGGTTTCGTCATCAGTAGTCGGGGAATCGAAGCTAATCCTGACAAGATCTTGACGATTACAAGCATGGCTAAATCGGCCAGCGTGAAGAATATTAACGTCTCACGGGTTGCATGACTGCACTCGGGCGCTTTATCTCCCGACTTGGCGAACGGGGGATGCCATTCTTTAAGCTGTTGAAAAAGGAGGGTAATTTCAATTGGACTCTGGAAGCAGATCAGGTGTTCGTTGACCTCAAAAAATTTCTCTCCACGTCGCTTGTTCTGGTGGCGCCAACCTCCGGAGAAACTTTACTCCTCTACCATGACTCACGTGGTCAGTACTACCATAATCGCTGAGCGTCCACAGGAGGGACACACCTACCGAGTGCAGCGACCGATGTATTTTATATCTGAGGTACTCGGGCCATCAAAAGTCCGATACCCTCAGATTCAGAAGCTCCTTTATACCGTGCTCATCACCACTCGGAAGGTGAAACTCTATTTCCAGGCGCACTCGGTTGATGTTATCACCGAATTTCCACTCAACGACATTCTTCGTAATCGGGACGTCACTGGCCGGATTGTCAAATGGGCCATCGAATTGGGAGAATACGCCCTCGACTTCAAGCCCCGAACGGTCATCAAGTCTCAAGCTCTCACCAATTTCATCGTCAAATGGACGGAGATTCAACTTCCGCCAATAGCCGAGACTCCAAAGCACTAGGTTATGTATTTTGATGGCTCCCTCAGTATTGATGGCGCAGGTGCTAGAGTTCTTCTGATCTCCCCCCAAGGTGAACGCCTGAAATACGCCCTCCAACCCTTGTTTATGGCGTCGAATAATGCTGCCGAGTATGAAGTACTCATCAATGGCTTGCGAATTGCTATTTCTCTTGGAATCAAGCGCCTGATGGTTTATGGAGACTCTAAGTTAATCACCAGCCAAGTGAACAAAGACTGATCATGTACCAGTAAAAAAATGGACACATATTGCAAAGAGGTCCGGAAGTTAGAAGGAAAATTTTATGGCATTGAGTTCCACCACGTCCCCCGGGATGAGAACTCGACCGCCGACCTCCTCGCCAAGCTAGGATCTTCTCGAGCTCTGGTGCCGAAAGACGTATTTCTCTAAGAGCTTCACAAACCGTCGGTCCAGGCTGAAGAAGTGTAACCCTTGAACGCCAAGGAGACACCTTCCATCCTGATTATCACCTTCATCGACTTCATCTTCACTGCCAAAGTGCCCGAATACAAGGACTCAACCATACGTCTTGCTCGCAGAAGCAAGCAGTATGTCGTCAGGACGGAATGATACAAGAGGGCTGCATCGACCCGAGTGCTCCTGAAATGTGTTAGTCGATCCGAGGGGTCGGCCATACTGAAAGAAGTGCACTCGGGTATGTGTGGAAATCATGTTGGTGCCCAAACTTTGGTGGGTAAAGCTTTCCGGTCGGGCTTTTATTGGTCGACCGCCAACGAGGATGTCAAACTACTTGTTCAAAACTGTCAAGGATGCCATTTTTTTACAAAACAGAATTATCTCCCTGTACAAGCCTTTCAAACAATTCTGCCTTCATGGCCGTTTACATGCTGGGGGCTCGACAAGGTTGGCCCGTTTCAGAAGGCCCCTCAGGGAAGTGGATTGAAGTCATGCCACTATAGACCTGCGCCGCCAAAAAAACCACGGAATTCATTCAAGGCATAATTTATCGGTACGATGTCCCCAATCAGATCATCACTGATCTCGGGACTCAGTTCACCGCCAATGACTTCGAAGACTTCGGCGAAGACCGGTGCATCAAAATCAAATATGCATCAGTAGCACATCCCAGGGCAAATGGTCAATGTGAACGAGCCAACGGCATTATTCTCCAAGGTTTAAAAGCCAGAGTTTTTGACCCCCTCAATAAATATGGTGGTCAGAGGATGAAAGAGCTACTGGCTGTTTTATGGAGACTCCGTACTCAGCCAAGCCGAGCAACTGGTCAGACTCCTTTTTTCCTAGTATACGGGTCGGAGGCCATTTTACCGGTAGACATGTTACACGAGTCTCTAAAAATTCAGCATTATGAAGAGGGCGCCGCCGAACAAACAAGAGAAGAGGACATTGATAGCCTCAAAGAAGCTCGATTGGCCGCTGCAATCCAATTCGATCGGTACCAGCAAGTACTTCACCAATACCATGATCGCAATGTCCGTGGTCAGTCATTCTAAGTCAGGGACTTGGTCCTTCGTCGAGTACAATCTGCGGTCGGGGCGCACAAGCTATTGGCTCCATGGAAAGGACCATTCATCATCGCAAAAGTCACCCGACCAAGATCCTATCGGCTGACCCGAGAAGATGGCCAACGTGTTCCTAATTCTTGGAACATCGAGCACCTTCACCGGTTTTACCCACGATGTTACAAGCTACGTACTTTTATCTTGGGTTAATAACAATACTTCTTCTCTAATTTTTCTCTAATATTTTGTCCCGCCCGACCCTGAGTGCTTGTCCTTTCCATCACTTTACCCTAGAGCCTACGACCCGCTCTAACTCTGGAGATTGGTCGGACGATGCTCTGACCAGTCACCCCGAGTCAGTATTTATTCCACTCCATGGGGAGGTATTGTTGATACGTTTGTTGCATGTTCGGGGGCTCGCCAAACTCGCATGATATTACGCCATGCTTATTGCCTGACTTCTTTTATTATCTTTTTCGACTACTTATGAAGTTAGTCGTTCAATACGCGTGTACATGGCTAAGTTTCCCTACGCTATGAACTAAGGCTATACCAAGAACTCGAAAACTAGATAGAGACAGTCGGACAGAGCACAATTAACACTCCAAAATATATTGCATTTAACACTGAAATGTATCATATTTACATTACATTCTCTTTTTTGCATATCTATACTACTCGGTAGGATTTTCAGGGAAGGCGTCTAAGTCTTGGACAAACACACCGGCTGTCTCTTCCACCTTCGAGTAGTATCTTTCTACATTGGCTTCTTCAACAGTCGCAGGCCACCCCTCTCAGATGCGCTTCAACCGAGTATAGAGGTACAGTGCTCAGACAACCCCGAGCGCATGTGTCGCTGCTGACTGCATCCACTCCCGCGCTATAGCACGGAGGCGTGTGGATGAGCCGCGAAGCCGCTCAAAAAGTTCTTCTTTCGACCACTCGGCGCTCGGTGGCTCGTTATCGATCATCTTCACGAGCGACTCCGCGCCGGCGTGGCAAAAGTCGAACTCCGCCTGTACGCTACTCAGGCGAGCCTCCAAATTAGCAAATTAGGCGTTTACACACTGGTGCAGCTCTGCAAAAATAACACAAGTTTAACAACACAGCCTTCAGCAAGACGAACAAAGCGAGCACCAGTTGGCCATACTTTTGTACTCACTGACTGCTTCGTCGGTTTCCTTCTTCGCCAAGATGACGGCAGCCTCGGCTTCAGCAGCCTTCTTTTTGGCGGAGGCGGCCTCGGCTTCAGCCTTCGCCATGCTCTCCTTGGCCTCGTTAGCTTCGGTGAGTGCCAACTTTGCTGACTTCACCGACTGCTCCACTAGAGTAGTCATCGTCTCCAGCTGTGCCTTTATGGTTTGGCGTTCTGTTTACAAAGTTAATTAGACAGATCGCATCAACATTACACTCAAAGCACAAAGAAGGTACATGATAATTACCAAACGTCTGGATATCTAGCTGGGTGCGGAGAACTTCGACTTCATTCTCGGACTCGACCAGTTGAGTCATCAGTTGTCGAACTCGGGCATTGAGAACCTCCAAGTCCATGCTATCGACGGGGCACGATATGTCCATGCGCCCAACTAGGCGATTTAGCACGCGCTACAGCAAAAACAAGGTCAGTGGCAAGAACTAAAGAACACTACGAAGAAGCATAAGTTCTGGATAACTTATGCAGGTGGCATGACCGAGTCGGCTCAGTGCGTCGCAGCATTCCCCTACCTCCCGTCGAACATCATCCATGACGGGAGGACTTCCCGCATCTCTCGCCCCCGTCGGTTCAGCCGGTGAAGGGGGCACGTCTATCACTTCCTCCACTTCGGCCTCCGCAGTCGGCTGAGCGTCCGCCGAAGGAACAGGCACCGTCGGTGATCTAGCTGACCTCGATGTAGCCATGTTGGCGGTCGGGGTGGCCACGGTCACCATCGGGACCACCATGTTGGTGTAGACCACCATAGCCGTGGCCAGCAGCACCATTTCTGTCGTTGTCTCGATCGAGGCCGGTGATGGACGAACAGCTAGATCCTTATCAACGGACCCGACTGTCGCCCCACCAGCACCGCCGACCACAGCGCCACTAGCGTCGCCGACCACCTCCCCCGCGCCAACACCGTCGACCGTCAATTAGCTGACGTCACCGACTGCCCCCACGGGAGCAGTGTCATCTCCATCAGGCGCCACCGACGACGTCCTAACAAAATATCACGATTAAAACAGCTATTGGATAATATTGCTTCAAAATCTTCAGGACAAGAAGGCTTACCAGGCCGACTTCCAAAAAGCACTCATCTTGACCCGCCGATGCGGGCCGGATGTGCTCCTCGGCTGAGGCACTGGTCAAGGAGGTGGTGGTGATGATGATGATGATGAAGATGTCACCGCCGCAGCAGTGCTGGGGCCTCCCTCCGATGTCTTCGAGTTGGCGCCGGCCTCTCCCTGAAATGACGATGGCACCTTGGGCTTCCCCTTGGATGCCACCGTCGTGCGTGGCTTCTTTGCCGCGGGAGGACAAACTCCCTTATCGTTTCTCTTGGCCCTGACCGGGCCAACAGGCCGGGCGATGTCCTTCTACCCGACCTCCTGGGGCTGCTCCGGCAAGGGCGCCAAGGAGCAGAAGGCCTCCTGACCCTGCAATTTCATACAGTCAAATTCAACACCCGGCAGGTGATATGGCAAACAGCAATAAACCAAAAAACACAGCAGACTACAAAAGCCTTACTGTCGGTCAGGGATTGGTGAGCTTGTAAGACCTTGGGGCATCATTGTTGCCGATCACCGTCTTGGCTACGAAGAGGTCCCGAACCCACTCTACAGCCTCTGAGGTATCACGGGAAGGGTCGTCCTGACCCCCATACTCGTACCCCAGCCACACCCAACTCTTGCAGGGCTGAACGCGGCGAATCACAAAGTTGAGGGCTATGATAACCCCCGTGTGCTTCTGCTCCCAAAGCCTGGCGATCTCCTAGACAAGCTCGTCCACAGGACCTTGGTTGGCCGAGCGGCAACGATCCGTCCAGGTCAGCACCGCGGTAGGGAGCCGATCAGTCTCCGGAGAGAGAGCTTGTTCGTGGTTCCAGACATAGAACCACTGAGAATGCCAGCCCTTGTTTGAAGTTAGAAGGGGGACGGGGATGTACTCGGCGCCCTTCCTGTCGCGGAGCTGGAGTCCAATCCCCCCGACCACCTTCTTGCCATAGGATTTAAGGTAGAAGAAGTGGCGAGAAAGATCAAAATGAGGCTCGATGCCAAGATAGGCTTCGCAGAGATTGATGAAGATAGAAATTTGAAGGATGGAGTTCGGGTTGAGATTTACAAGGGAGATATCATAGTGATGGAGAAGACAGCGAATAAAAGCATGAGCCGGCAAGCCGAGCCCACGGTGAAAAAAAGATATCATTGGTGTTGGGAGTTAGAAATCTCTTACCGGCCGTCCCACGCCAGAGCGACAAGGCCTTCGCCGAGAGGATGCCGGCCTTCTCTAAGAGCTGGATGCGCCGGTCGGTGGAGATAGACTTGTAGAACTCTTTCAGGTGGTCTACACTAGCATCGGTGGTCGCCATTGGCACGGTTGACGGTAGAGAAAGAGGCTTCAGGTTGAACAAGCGCCGCACCTTTCGATAGCACCCCATGTACTGACAATGACGGCTGGACCGACGGGGAGCCAGTGGAGAAAAGGGTGGACGCGAGGAAGACGAAGGCTAGAACTCGGAAGCAGTAGAAAAAGCTTGCGGCGAAAGGAACATGAAGGGAAATATTTATGAGCAGCAGAGCAACACCTCAACTCCCTCGGCACGCCGTAATCGCCTCGGTAACCGCTTTGAGTGGGAATCCACGTCACCATCTGCGCCGATTTATTTCCCTGAAGCGCCCCATCTCACCGTTGAAAATCAATCTGGCGGTCAAACAAAGAAAGTGAACCGACGCCCGCGCTCCAACCGCGCTCCAAGGGATTCGTACGCCCTCCAATTCCAATGGATGCCTACTCGACTCTGACTGACGCCCTTTGACTCCAACGGATGCCTACTCGACTGTGACTGACGCCCTTCGACTCCAACGGACACCTACTCGACTCCGATTGACGCCCTTCAACTCCAACGAACGCCGACTCGACTTTGACTGATGCCCTTTGACTCCAACGGATGCTTGATCGCTAAAATGCCCGGGGGCTCGTATGCTCCTCGCCCCGATAAACATCACACAAGATTTTGGACCTTGGAGTCTATTCTACTAATAAACTCCAAGCTCGGGGCTACACCCGACAGGTGCACCTAATCGGTGCCCCTACCAGGTAAATAAAAAGAGATCTATCGAGAATTTAGCGCTCCTCACGGCTTCTTGACTCCATCCTGATGAACATCGCCTTTCTACCGTAAAGAGCTCGAGGGCTCCTGTCAGGGATATGACCTCGGGGTACTTCCCGAGAGCATTTATGATGATCGGACTAAGCATGGGGTCAGGAAGATGAAGCTTTAAAGACGTTTTGGAAGGGATCGGACCAACGTACATCCCAGAAGTAGTCAGCCGAAGGGAGGAGTTTCGAGTCTGGCACTCGGGAGGACCCCCCGACCGCTGGGACTCGGGAGGACACCCCGACATCTAAGACTCAGGAGGCCAGTCCAACAGTCGGTCCGCACCATCAATAACCATAAACTCCAAGATGTAACAGTCAAATTAATATGGCGAATAATGCTGTACTTATTAGTCCACAATCCCTAGTATTTTAAACCGTTATAAAAGGCATTAATGGGGCTGTTAAGTCCTAAACGGTAACCCCCTGATCCCTACAGTATATAAAGGGATTGAGGGTACCTCTTACAGGCTACACTGTTCATACACGCGCACGCACACAGGCTTAAGACTGATTTTAGGCTCTTTAGCTCATACTCCAACACACAGGACTAGGGTTATTATCCTCCGGAAGGCCCAAACCTGTCTAAAACCTTCTGTCTCGTATTCTTAGAGGCAACCACTGAATTCCGAACACAGAGATCCCTATACACCTAACGAAAACACCTCTGTGGGTAACCTTATCGAGGACTATCGTACTTACGCAGTGACACTACATAACCTGTCTTTGTCAAACACAATATTTGTTAGTCCAAGGATGTGTTCCCCTTTAAGAAGTTTTGACAAATTTCTCATTCCAACATGAGCTAGTCGGCGATGCCATAACCAACCCAACTAGTCTTAGCTACCAAGCAAGTTTTTGGTTCAACTTTATCTAGATCAAAATTGACTAAATAAAGCTTTTCTTTCAACTTACCTATAAAGGCTATGGAATTATCACTATTTCTTAAAACAGTCACACCCTCATTAGTAAAAAGACATTTATAACCAATTTCACATGAGAAATTAAAAGCAAGTTATAACTTAAAGACTCAACTAGTAAAACATTAGAAATAGTATTACTATTTGAGATAAAAAATTTACCTACTCCTATTACCTTTCCTTTTCTATTGTCACCAAAAATAATGGATTCATGATTACCTTGATTTGGCTCAAATGAGATTAACATACTCCTTTCTTCGGTCATGTGATTGGTACAACCACTGTCCATCACCCAACTATATCCGTCGAAGGAGTATTCCTACAGAATAAATTAGTTCTTGTTTTTAGGTACCCAAACATTTTTAGGTCCTTCAATGTTAATTACAAGAACTTTAGGAATCCAAACACATTTCAATGGTTTTTTATTCTTATCACTAACAAATTGAGCAACCACTTTACCACGGTTGTTTCTCCTAATAAGATATGATGCATAGAATATAGACTGTGAAGCAAATGGCTTGTTGTTGATCTTCTTCGAACTTTATTCTTTCTTTACAAACTCGATGATTTCCTTACCCTTGTATTCCTTCTTGCATTTACCTTGCTTTCATTTAGATGAAAGTCAAGACCTCTTTTCTCAATATTATTTTGGGTGTTGAGTGTCTTGTATAAGGCATCATTTATCTTATACGCTTACATGCATCCATAACTTACCAAGATACCAAATCTCTTATTTTCTTTCCTTAAGACTTTAATTTCCTTTATGTTAATCTCATAAGCAATAATATTAAGATTATAGCATTTAGCACAACCATTGCTTGTGGACACAATAGAAGGAATAGAAATAGGGTAAGTCATTAGAGACTCAACTCTCTCTTCAAGGTTCTTATTGTTCTCTTCAAGAACAATAAGCTCACTTTTAAGAGTTTTGGGTTTTTTCTCTAATTCCTCTTTAGATTCATTTACTAAACTAGATTGTTTAGTTAATTTGTCTACCTTTTTCTTTTTCTTAGTAAGAAGCCTCTCCAGTTCAAGATTCCTCTTCTTCTCATTAATGAGAAGGTCCTCTTGTTTTTCTAAAATTGCTTCTTGCGCCTCTATTATTTTCATAAGTTCTTTAAATTTTGATAAAACTTACTTATTTATACTTTTAAACATATCATTATTAAATCTAGACTCATCATCGCTAGAATCACTATGATCATCTTTATCTAAAGATTTAGTCATCATAGTTATCTTCTTGCTCTTAGCCATAAAGCACTTAGGGAAGATGATGTCGTCGTCGCTCGAATCTCTAAATAATAAAGGCTTTGGAGTCATGATGTTGGCGATGGTGACGGTGGCAACTCTCTTCTTGCTAGTCAAAGTCCGTCTCGAACTCGGAATCGGAGTCGGATTTCTACTCCTCTTTAATGTGAGCATGGCCGCCTTTCTTCCCCCCTTTTATACTTTTGCTTCTCTTTGCTTTCTTGCTCTTTCTTCTTAGGGCAATCGGCTATGAAATGGCCAAGGTCGCCATACTCATAGCACCTTTTCTTTGACTTCCTCTTTTTTGATTTGTCACTCTTCTTCTTGTACTTGTTAAAACTATCCTTCTTCATGAACTTCTTGAATTTCTTGACTAATAGCATAAACTCATCATCATCGCTTTCATCATCACTTGATTATTCTTTCTTCTTAGCTTTGAGAGCCAAATCTTTGTCCTTGTTGTTGTGAAGCTTGGCAAGATCTTTGACTTCCTTGGCTTCTTCTTCCATTAACTCGTGTGCTATTATCCTCCCTAGCTCATCACTTGGAGTCATCTTCTTGAACTCTTTGTGCTCACAGATTAAAGTCACCAAGGTAGGATTCCTTGACGCTATAGCCTGAAGCAATCTCTTCACAATAAAGTGATCGGTCATCTCTTCGCTTCCAAGACTCTTGATTTTGTTGACAAGGACCATAAGACGATCATACATCTCTTAAGGGGTCTCATCATATTCCATGACAAATCTTTCGAGTTTTCCTTCAAGAAGCTCTATCTTTGATTCTCTGACAGAAGAGATACCTTCATGAGCAACTTGTAAAGTCTTTCATATATCTTTAGCTTCTTTAAGTCCATCAACTTTATTGAATTTCTCTGGACTCAACGCAGCAAGTAGAACACTCGCTGCTTGAGCATTGCGGTGGATAGCTTGTTCTTCATCGGCAGTTAATTGATGATCATCCACATTCGAGTCATCCACATCTATACTTGTGCATACAATCTTTCAAATGTTTGGATACATGGAGATTAGGTACAATTTTATCTTATGTCTCTATGTCGTATAGTGTGTACCATCGAAGTAAGGTGCATGACCAGTTGGTATAGAGAAATAATTATTACTAGAATTTAGTTTGGAATAGTCAAAATGATATGTTGCGCATTTCTTCTCTCCAACACTGTTCTCATTGGTGCCAGTAGAATTTGACTCTTCCGACATCTTTACTCTTCAAGCGGTTAAGCCTTTAAGAAGAATATACTCTGATACCAATTAAAAGTTGCCTAGAGGGGGGTAAATAGGCAATATGAAATTCTTAACAAAAACTGTTAGTTTAAACCTCTAGGACCTGGACTATCCGGACTTAGTTGGATACTCCGGGAGCCAGATGAAATTAAAAACTATCCGAGGTCCGGACTATCCGGATATAATCTGATGATCCAGGCACAACAGATCTAAAATGATAACTAATGCGGAAACTGACTAACCAATAAACTTAACAAGCATGAATTCAATTAACTTGCTAGATAACAAATAGATCAATAGTAATGCGACTAGCAAGAACAAAAATAGACACAACGATTATTTTTTAAGTTCGGATCCTCCGATCCTACATCTTCATTGAGGAAACCCCAAGAAGCCGGGTCTCTTTCAACCCTAATCATCACCAAGCGCTCACCACTGCAAGCCTTAGTTTTCTACTATGTTACCTCTTTGAAGCGGAGGCGAAGCTTTGTACAAACCCGTCCAGTCACCCACATACATTGGGTGCTCGCGGATTGACGTCTAGCCATCTAGAAGACCTCGATCTTCAAGAGTAATAGACTCGTTGACGTGATCCGATGCCGTGTGCTCAAGAAATAGTGAGGAACAACAAGCACACACCCACACAACTCTCAAGAGATTGATCAAACGAGAACACGAGGAGATTGTGTGGAGAAATCTCTTTTCTTCTCTCAAGATCTAAAAAAGAATCAACGCACAAAGGATGAAGGTGAGAAAATATGGCAGGGCTGCTAAGGTTTGCAATCACGTCAACCTTATTATGGAGAGGGAGGGTATTTATACCCTTGCTCAAAATCTATCAGTTAAGGCAAAAAATTGCGCACGGTTCATCCGGACAGCCCGGGCTTAACCGGATGATCCGGATTAAATAAAATCGAAACAGAATAGATGTTTCGGACAGTCTGACTAAAGTCCGGATATTTTGGGCCAAAATGAGTCTAAACAGAAGAGTGTTTTCGGACAGTCCGACCAAGGTCCAGACGTTCCGGACAACGGAATAAAAATCAAACAGAGAGCAATTTTTGGATCATCCGGCCAAAAAACCAGACGTTCCGGCTTCAAAAATAAATTCAACAGAAACAAGTTTTTGGACCATCCGAACATGTCTGGATGTTCCGGGCTTCAAATAAAATCCAAACAGAAACATGTTTTCAGATTGTCCGGCTCGAACCCGGATAGTCCGACATGGAAATTAAATCAAACAGAAGCATATTTTTGGATTGTCCGGCTTGAACCCGGACAGTCCGTAGTGCAAATAAAATCCAACAGAAGGCATATTTCGGATTGTCCGGCTAGGATCCGGACAGTCCGACTTTGCTGAAAATCCAAAATCAACTTAGAGAAATTCCAAAACTTTTTAAGAATGGTTCTAATTTGAGCATTTAGCTTTGGATTAATGATCAACGCATTCCTCTTAATAGTACGGCATACATAGACTCAAGAAAATGTAAAATGTATGCAATAAGCACAACTTGAGCATAAGGATAGCTAATAAGCTGATTTCTTTAGTTTTGAATGAGCTGCAATGCCACTTTTAATTTTCGATATCTGCATTTATCTTAGCAACACTGTTAGTAGCATTTGATCACTATTGTCATTAATACACCAAAATAAATTAGGGGCCTAGATGCATCAAGATGCACTTTCACTTGCACCGTCGAATCCTAACAGAATGATCGGAATCGGTGACTGCCCTTTGACATTGAGCTTCGTTGACGTCAAAGGATCTCAAATCGCGGAGACCCTTCCAAGGTACTTAAAGATAAGGTTCTAGTTGAGACGATTTAGGGTTGGCTAGAAAATTAACGTTTATGTTTGATTTGGCAAGACATTTGATGTGTCTTCTGTTGTGCTTGGAAGTGTAAGCATGTACAAGTGTATTTATGTTTTTATTGATTATATCCTACCAATATTGTAATGTTATAAATTTTTTTTGTTATATAGCATGTATTGTAGTTGTTTTCAATGGAAAAAGTTAAAGCTCGTTGAGACAACTTAAAATAATTAGGATTATAGTATAATCCTAATTATTAGATAATCTAATTGGTTGAGTAATATGTGGGTTGGATAATCTGCACCGTTTGGGAAACCTGATTATTAATGTTGATTATCCTATTTTAATAGTGAAAAGACTTGGATGCCCTTATGTTCTTTTTATAGTTTTACATAGGGAGATAAGTATATATGAAATGGATGAACAAAATGATAAAACAATGAAAACACCTATAGCCTTCTTCAACTGCCAAAAAAGTCACATTTTGTGTGTCAAGTGCAAAACTCCACGGTTGAGATTGAGCAATCCATGAAACATTGAAACTGTCCATGATCCATCTAAGTTATTCAAGCAATATAGTGCCATACTGCCGATATTACTACATTAATTCTAAACTAAAAACAATGAAAACTCCTTCATTTTTCCCTCTATGCATGTATGCGGTTTGCATAAACATAACCGTAAATTCTTAGCAGATAGACTTACGCATGAGTTGAGAAATGGATTCGTACGATGTTAAAGGCAACATACACACATGAAATTATTTTTTGCAGCTTCATAAGTTAGCGTCTCGGTTTTATTCAGTAAACGTACAAGCCCTTATTGAACATATATGGCAAGTCCATTATTCTGTTCATGTTTGTTTCAGTTTTCCTTCTGTTCTGCAGTCGATTACATGAAAGAAGTGAAGAAGTACTATACTTTAGCAAGACCGCTTCTGTTTTTCAGTTTAATCGCTAGTTATAATTATTTTATAAGCTGAGAATAGTTTTTTTTAGCTGACAATCTGATTGTTTTTATAATATGTCCCAAAGGGGACTAAGGATCCAATTTGGGATTTTTTTTGTGCAAGTTTCGGGAAGATGATTGGTACAGCGCATTGCTAATTGTTTTGCAATGTAATTGAGCTCCACGCTAATTCAACGTGCCACGTACTCATGCAAATAAAGCAGGAAAAGAACACCGAATTGCACACACGTTGTTTTTTTATAAGTTGTTTTGGATTTATACAAGAATAAAAATCAACTCAAATAATTTGTTAATTACACATTGTTTTAAAAGATGGGTTCTTAATTTGTGAGAAGGGTAACATTTATTCCACGATGACAAACATTGAAGGAATTATAAAAAAGTTCATGAAGTTATAAAATAACTTATATTTTAGAAAAGTTGAGAATACCAAAAACAACTTCTAAAACAATCGGAGATGATAGGTTCTTAGGTGATGGAAGAACTCAAGAACAACTATAAAGAAAGCAATGGCGACTCCTTTATTAAATGTAAATTTTACGGTACACCGTAACTAAATTAATAAGGGCAATTCATTTTTTATTGAACTGTCATAATTAAAAAAGACGACACAATAACTTTTATCTTTTAGAGAGTTAATAGATCACTCATAATTTTTAATTTTTATAATTATATAAAACAGTTATTACTATTGAATATTTGTTTTTATCTTGCATGCAAATGCAAACAACATCATATCATATGTCATGTAACTGTTTCATGCGGCCGCCTTAATTTTCTCATCACCTCCTGTTTTCCCTCTAGTTGACATACATGCGCATCCCATCCTTTCTCCTAAGCTGCATGCATGCAACAGTCATTATGAAGCTTGGTATGTGGCATGGCTTTCCTCTTATTATTCTCATCCATGCATCAACGAACTAAAATCAATTGTATACCATGAAAATGTCTTTATTAAATTCTTGGTAGTTCTTCCAAACCAGGTCAAGCAATTTTGCTACTTCTTTTCTTCAAGAACCAGACCTATCTTTTTTACGAGGTAATATGAAATGTTTTCGCGCATAAAATCTTTTGTTTTGAAGACTCTGTGGAATTTTATCACTCTGTAAAAAATATGTCAAATTGTCAATGCAGAGTCTTGGAAACCTCATTGACTTGGAAGTTGGAAATAAGAAGAGAGGTACATTTAAAAAATGAGAATGCACATATATAACATATTATGAGTAACAGAGTAAGAGAAATAAAAAAGTTAAAAACAATATAATATATTATGGGAAAGAGAAATGAAAAAGGAAAAACAATATAATATATTATGAGAAAGAGGAATGAAGAATTAAAAAAATTTGTCTGAGCCCAGGTTCGAACTGGGGACCTCTAGTGTGTGAGACTAGCGTGATAACCGACTACACCACCCAGACAAGCTAACTTTGCACACATTATGTATTGAACTTTTATTATAGCTTAAGACATCGAATATAAGCTAATTAGCCAGGGACATAATCTATGCGACAAGGTGTTTTGTTTATTTACATTAAGCTTTAGCATTCTCTGCTAACTAAGTACGCAAGGAATGAAACCTCTAATTAAGGACGAAGGAGAAGGAGATAATACATCAGGCCGGGATACGTTTCAGGGTTGTTCCATGAAATCCGATCCGTATAACAAACCATATCCCTGGAGATGACGACTTCTGTAGATTTTTCGCATGGAATGATTCGTTTACTTTCCAAAACGATATGCAAAATGATTCTTGCATTTCAAATGAAACATATATAGATCATTTCCCGTGCTAATCCTCAGCGGCAGAGGTTCGTTCAAGAGAAGGGTGGATCATAGATTATAGATTATATGTACATACTTTAGAAAACCTCTGCTATCGAGGATAGGTTACAATTTATTACGACAAATAATCTTAAAAAAGAAACAAACCTTTTAAAAGAAAACCGACCTTTTAAAAAGAAAATAATCTTTTTAAAAGGAACCAATCTTTTTAAAGGAAACGATCTTTTTTTAAAGGAAAGTGATATGGAGATGTGCCCGGGTTCTAAATATATGAAATCAGAGTTTTCTAACGTTTTTAAGCTCATAAATAGTACTGTTTATCCAGAAAATCTCTCCACCACCATTTGTGAGAAAATATTTTTAGTTTAACTTTTTAACTTTCTAATATTTACTCTTCTAAGATAGAAGATATATAAGTTTTCTGTCAACAAAGTATGACTTTAATAATTATTTTTATTCACTATATACTATCAATAACTGTAAAGCTAACACTGTACAAAAGTAATTTAAAGTGTGAATCTAACTATATAATATAATTATATGTTTTGAACCTAATCATTAGTCAAAAATTATAAATATTTATTTTAAAAACACACATGCCTAATATAAAATTTATAGGACTTGTTTGTAATGCACCGTCCATCCCCTGCTTTGAATGTATCATCATCTTGGTACAATGGTATTGATGGTTTTGTGACTATCTCATGCAAACCAGATACATATACAGATATACTACACAACGCGTCGAGTGAAAATGATTTCTGTAATTGTAAATCGTATACTTTCATCCCGGTCTAGTTTACTTGTTAATTTGTCTCATTCATAATCCCGGTCTAGTTTACTTACTAATTTGTCTCATTCATAATCTATCCTCCATCCTATTCTTAGAACATACCATCATTTTGATAGCATGGTTTCAGGATTAAAGCATCTCCAAAAGATGTTCAATTTAACCCTATCTCTATTATTAGGAATTTTAATCTAAAATACATTTTCAACAGCTCTCTTATTTGGTTCCGAGATAGTTAAAATTTTTCTCTATCTTCCCTACTTATAGAGAGTGACTTTCATTCCTTATCCACCCTGGTCCTACCTGTCGATGATACAAGAGATACAAATAAAAGGAAAAATGAGAGATTTGACAAGTATGGTCTACATATCGATAATACAAGAGTAAAATATATAGAATATGATATTAGGAGTCTGCTGGAAAGTAAGAAGATTTAGAAATTAAATTTTATTAACAGGACTCCCTATATAAGATTTTAAAGAACAAAAAATAGCAACTCTCTTGAAGATGCTCTTATATCGTGTAAACCAAATGCATATACAAAACACATGGAGTCAATAATAATTTTCATTCTAGCGAACTCTATGATTTCTTGCTTGTCTAGTTTAATTTAAAAAACGGACCATATGTTTTTTGTGTTGATCATTTTGTGTTCATGCTGATAATAATTTTTTTAGAGGGTTAAATAGCCGTGTTGATGAACACGAAACAGCAGCGTGCAAGGAGAAGAAAAACCGACGGCGACCGGACGACGCAGCGTACCAAAATATTCAAACTCGCAAGCGAAAAGAAATCAGAAAGAAAAAAAAGTGGTTGTACCTAGCAGGCGGGCAGCAACGCGGGAGGCCGACGCCGTTTACGCGCGAAATGACCGTGATGCCCCCGTCGCTCTTATCCACTCGAGCGGGCTTACGCCACAAGCCCCTCGGTTTCCCTCGTAAATACGGAAACCCAACGGGGGTATGGTGGTCATTTCACTGTGCAACCCGCCGTCGCGTCGCCATATCTTCCGTCTCGTCTCGTCTCGTCTCGCCTCCCCGTTTCCCCCAATTTCTCGTCCCCCCTCCTCCTTTCGAAATATCGGCGGCGATCCCGGCTCGGAGGCTCCGCCGGCGAATTTTTCTGGGGCGTCGCGCCCGAATTATGGTGAGTTGGCTTGCTCCCTCCCCCCACGA
>KE373058.1:132983-162384 GCA_000418225.1 Zizania latifolia
GTATTTTGCGCGATGTTGGCGAATGTTTTTGTGTTCTTCCACGCGATTCCTTTTTTTTGTTAAGGTGGTTAGTGTTCGGTGCGTTGCGGTTGAGGAATTCAGGTTCTAAATCACAGCCATTAGGTGGATTTAGGTCTAATTTAGGGATGTTTTGAATTGTTTCCGCGTGTTATAGAATGGGGAAATTGGTGTGTTTCCCCGCGATTTTCTCGTCTTCCTTGTGTGATTTAATTCTAATTTGGTCGTCTCATCTGCAAGTGCTGATGCGAAACTTGTCCACATTTGATTGCAGATTTTTCGATGCATTTTAGGCTGAAAGTGCTCGGGTGTGAAACCTACGTGCTTTTTCTGTCGCCAAAGATGGTTTCGGCGAATATATATCAACGCGCATGAACAACGATGATTCGTTTCTGAAACTCAGCTGCAATAAGCATGACGGTTTTGCAAATAATGTTACTAAACCATTCATGCTGTTACGCCCTCGTCTGGAACTTTCTTCTTCTGATGCAACCGTGTATGAGCAAACCTAGCGTGGAAGTGACTGTGATGACTTTGAGAGGTGGTGCGGGTTCGATCACGTCTAGTTCTACTGATCTTCAGTGATTCTTGGCAAAAGCTCTTTGGTAAAATTGACGACAATGGAAAGGTCAGCAGTAATTATCCCGTGAATCCTTTGTTTTGCAAAGCACGCACTAGTTTCTGACATGACGTCTAATTTCTTTGCAGGTACAAGCTGATAAGGGAGATAGGCGATGGCACATGCGGAAATGTTTTTAGGGCTTATAACATTGAAACAAATGAAATTGTAAGAACTCTCGTGGTTACTTGAAGCATTTTTTTCTTTCAACATATTATATTAGCTCTGTCTTCTGCTCCTTATCTAGTATGTAAGGAGTGGATAATGTTACTAAACTTTGTTGGCACGTATGGATATACTTTTATTTGCACGTATGGGTATTTTTTTTGCAGGCTAATTATGTTAACACTTTCCTGAATACTGTCCAGGTTGCAGTTAAAAAAATGAAGAGAAAGTTTTACCAATGGGAAGAATGCATTAGTCTGCGAGAAGTAAAGGTAATTTATTTTGTCGGTAATGGATATGTCATATGTGTGATTAAGTGGAGTTGTTTGGAAAGCTGTGTGCTTAACAGAGAATCATCCTTGTGCAGGCGCTCCAAAAACTAAATCACCCTAACATTGTGAAGTTGAAGGAGGTGACGATGGAAAATCATGAGTTGTTCTTCATTTTTGAAAACATGGTTGGTCTCAAAAATCTTTCTTCGCATTCTTTAATCTTTATACTTTTGGTTATGAGAATTAAGCTGGAGGAAAGGCTAAATATTACTATTCTATTGGTTCAGATTGCTATGATCTTCTAGAGTTTCATCACTTCCTGCCCTCTTCTTCTAAACATAGTGGCGTGAATACTATAATGCCTTCAAATTACATGCATACTTCACAGTGATAATCATTGTAGTATGTATGAATTTGCATTGGTTCTTCACTAGATGGATCATCATTCATCAATACCATTGTATTTGCTTATACCACCATTTCTGAACATGTTAGTGAGAAATCCAACCTTGTTTTATGAACTGAAGCTTTGGGTTCCTCAAAGCTTCCTCTTCCCACCTGGAGTTTTCCTGTAGCCTTCCATGTACTCATATATCATTGATTTTTTTCACAGGAATGTAATTTGTACGATGTCATAAGAGAAAGTCAAGCTGCTCTCTCTGAAGAGGAAATACGGAATTTTATGGTCCAAATACTCCAAGGTCTTGCATACATGCATAACAACGGATATTTCCATCGTGACCTCAAACCTGGTATTTTTCTTAGGTCATATTCATATTCTGTTGAAGTCAGACTGTCTATATACCATAGAAGTTAATTAGCCTTGTCTCACCATCTCTTTTTAGAAAATCTGTTGGTGACAAAGGGTACTGTTAAAATTGCTGACTTTGGGTTGGCAAGAGAAGTATCTTCCTGTCCTCCATACACTGACTATGTTTCCACCAGATGGTGAGTTGCCATTCGGAAATGCCTTTATCACTAGTGAATATGCATCCAGCACTTTGACCATATTATTGTGAAATGGTGTAGGTATCGAGCTCCAGAGGTGCTGCTTCAGTCTTCAGCTTACACGCCTGCTATTGGTGATGCCTATTGTCCCAACCCCTGCATTTCACTATTATATTAACACAATTTCTTGGTCTGAAATTCTGAATGTCATGACTAATTTCCATTGCCCCATTAACTCTTGTCTCAACAAGAAACAAATGACATATTGACACCTGGTTTTGTCTGTGCATATAAGAAATTACATTGCATGCATTCACTACTGAATGATATCACTGAAAGAAGTGCACCTCCACAGATATGTGGGCTGTTGGTGCGATTTTGGCTGAGCTTTTCACACTGTCTCCACTTTTTCCTGGTGGAAGGTATGTCCGTATGTATAATACTGATGTTTGAGTACCATAATTCTATTGCTTCTGCGTTTTTTATGTTGCACACCCGTCTTAATGCATATAGTCTGTCTTCTTACCGATGTTCTGTTTAGAGCAGTCAGTAGAACCTTTGGTATTTTTCATTCATGCAATTAACTTTGTACCTGTACTTTCCGTGTGTAATTGTGCTGAATCCTGATTGTTGAATACTTGTACTTTTTATTAATCCCAGTTCAGCTTACTACGTGGATTATCCTTTATTATGGTGATTTTGCATTGCTTTTTTTTAATTTTTATACAGTGAGAATGATCAGCTATACAAAATATGTTCTGTGCTTGGGACACCTGATCATACTGTCTGGCCAGAGGGGATGAATCTGCCTCGTTCAAGTTGCTTTAGTTTTTTTCAGGTGAAATGAGTTCTGTCTACAATCATTAGGATACGTCTGTCTTTGAGACTAATTTCCTTTTCTTTTCCTGTTCGAAAGATTCCACCTAGAAATCTGTGGGAGCTCATTCCTAATGCAACTTTGGAAGCTATTGACTTGATCCAGGTTAGTGATGGCAGACAAGTTTTGCGTCTTACTCGTTTGATTTATTCATCGTATGAAGTACAAAACCCCCATGATTTTTTGTCCAGTTACTTGTACCAAGTTAGATAAAAGGTTATCTTTAAAAAAATGATTCTAAGTAATTTTTTGAGGCATAAGGCTCATAGAGGTTAACATTGTGCCATACATGTACCATTTCTTTCTACTTACTATGTCTTTTAAGTTTTATCATGATGATTCACAATAAATTATACTGCTAACTAGTTTGCAACATGTTGATCTAGTTTTTGTTGCGTGATGTTATTTATCTGACAGTAATTCTCCATATTAACATGGTAGTACTTTCTTCATTTTGACAGCAACTTTGTTCCTGGGATCCAAGAAGAAGGCCAACTGCTGAGCAATCACTACAGCATCCGTTCTTTAATGTACTAATTTACACATTGAGCTGTCCCTGGGTACTTTTGCTTTGCTTTTCAACATGTACCTGAGACTTTTGAGTTGTCTAGGTGGCCAACTGGGTTCCAAGGCCGCTCCATGATGCCTCTCATACAAAGACAACTGAATCTAGTGAGTTTCTCTCAATTTTTGCAGGAAAGGGAGAAGTAACTGTTTTTCTTTTCGTCTGATGAATTGTTGCTACTCCTATTGAGTTCCTTTTATTTTTTGTAGGAGGGAATCCAAGGTTGGAACTGAACCTGTGGGATTTCGGTACAGAATCTGATGACAGCTACCTTGATTTAACTCTCAGTCTAAAACCAAGTTTTACTGGAACAGGTGCCTAAAATATATTTTCCTGTCAAGTTCCTTCCCTGCTATTGTCTTTTTGGCTTACATTACTTTTTCACTTGTAGATTTTGCGAACAATGTTCCAGAGCATAGAAAAGAGGTGAGATTTTTTTAATGACGTGGGAGCATATATTGGCATGAGAATGGAATGGGTGTTATCCTGAAGTCTATCATATCATGCAGGAAATTCTGATGTGCTCAGGTTTTGAGAATCCTCCTGCGCAGTCAGGTGCATCTTCTGGGCTCCTTTTTTTGTAGTATTAATTGATGCCATCCCGTGTGAATGGATCTTCGTGCATTCACTACGACACTACCACATCCGTGTTATTATTGACGCAATTAATGCCGTTGTTGCTCAAATATGGTATTCTTTCTACATCCTTTGCAGGGTTTTGGCCACTTGTTTCATCAGATCGGCCCATGGGTGATGTTCCAGCCATGTCATCCTGGACGCAGGCATATGTGGTTGACAGGTGAGCATTAGCGCACATGTTCTTTACGGATGAGTTGCCCTCCGAACACCAGATTTTAGTCTTTTACATCCGCTAATTGCTGTCATTGTTGTGTACTTCAGCCAAGCCACAGTTCCAGCTGTTGGATTCTCAGGTTCTCAGTTCGGCCTGTCCCCCTTCCAACCAAATCTGTTTGAGAACCGATCGTTTGCAACACCCATCCGGCAGGTCAATTTCTTCTGAGTGGATACGATTAACAGATTGAGCATTGCAACTATTTTTCAGCCCATACATTCGACTTGTTCCTTTATACATTGGACTCAAATAAACGGCGGCAGCAGATCAAATGTATATACTCGTAGCTCTTGTTTTCTTTCTTCTGTCCCCTTCCAAACCCGCCGTTGTTTGCGGAGTATAATGTCAGATTCTACATTCTGTTATGTGAATATGACCTCCCCGAAACAGTTTTGTACGTCGACTTCTCGGTGATAATACTAGCAGCAACTACGGATGAGCGATGATTTCTCGGTATGGACAGACTACAGAGCGGGGTGATATGACCTGACGGTTTTGATATTGTTGTCGTGGTCTACCTGACATGTAGTCTTTAACTGAATGTTTTTGAAGCCTCCCTCGCATTGATGCGTCCAAGGACTTCTGATGAGTTCTGACGAGACAGAGAGAGTCAGAGTCAGGGCAAAGAAAGGTGGACGCTGAAGAAATCTGACACGGATGTAACTTGTTGGAGTGATGGCGCCTGTACCGTTTTGTGTGAGCTCACTGCCACTGGCACGTACGCTCATGCGATCCTGCCCCGTTTTGTGTCTAGCTGCTGCTGTGCAAGGAGGGCATGGTAACGGATAAACTGAAATCCGATTGTTTTTATTTTATTAGGGTAGAGGTATATCTATGAGAAGGGCGGAGCATTAGTTAGATATAAGAGAGTAGGACGTCTAAGATAAATATAAAACAAATTTTAATGGTTATAGAGATTAATTATATATTGATATATATTATAGAAAAGTTTATTAAGCATGTATGCATTAAGTTTTTGCAATTTAAAAGTCCAATAATTTTGTGATATACAAAATCTAACGGTAAACAATAGAAGGTTAAAAGGAGTAGCATGTTTTATTTCAACATTGCTATAGTGTGTGAATTGCATCGGAGTTATCAATAAGTATATCTTTAGCAAACTCTATTGCAATCTCCTTCTCAATGTAAATCATTAAGCAATCTCTTAGGATATGTCTTTCATCTTGTTTCGAAGCATGGTCGTAACAAATTTTATTAAAAATCGTTGACCGGTAGAGCTAGAATCAACGTACCAAGAAAATTATGATTATCATTTGTTATAATGGTTGAAGCAAAGTAATCAACTAAATAAAAAGGGTAAAATGATATAAAACATGTCAATCAAATAATACTTATCTAATTTTCTAGTTTCCGCTAGCCGATGACAAAGATTTCCGAGGGTTGTCAAATTTCAAAACCTAGGATTTGTAGGTATATTAAGTTCATGATGTTGTAATTGATGTCTCAAGATAGTTTTTTTCTTGTTTAGTAAAATCAACAGAGTAGATCTTTAAAGCTAGACAACACACATCATCAGTTTTCAACTACCTAAATGAATCCATAGGATAAAAAGTATATAAAGTAAGAAGTTCCATAGTTTTTAAACTGAACCTATTATTTAACTCTTGTGCTTGTTAATCAATTACTATTGTAAAAATATCATCTGTAGTGATGTTCAACACTAATTAACACACGACTATCTAAATAAAGCACGGATCAACATCTATAAAAAAAATTGCCACTCACCTTAGGGGGGCCATGGTCCCTGCCCCCTCGACTCTGCCACTCTCTATGAGTATATTAATGATAAAAAAAAATCATACCCATTAAATTTGTGTGTATATGTGATTAAATTTGTGTGTATATGTGTGTAGGTTTGCGGGTACATGTGTGGTATCAGAGCAATTCTAACCCTCTAAGTAGGATAGTTTCTTCGACATTTAATAAACTGTCATATAGGAAAAAATCTGATGTGACAAGTAAATTAATGAAGATAGATGATATAAAATAAAGAAACTATATCTAAACTAAGATATTATGTCATCACAACATTCAAGACAGAAATGAAAGGGATTGGTTGGGAGGTGGAGAGAGAAATGAGAGAGAGGTATAAAAAATTTACTGTGGACCCACGCTAAAAAATCATGGTTAGAAATATAGTTTCTAGAGATGGTGTCTTACTGACATGATAAAATAAGATATCACCTAAGAAACCATGGGTTAGGACTGCCCTCATAGCACATAAACTCGCAAACATATATGTATATGTATGCCCATTATCCGGTGTGTGTATATATATATATATATTAGCACATCACACGGTCCACATATATCACAAGGTATTATTTGCCTTGTTTCACTGTGTATATTTATATGTATTACATATTTATAAATTTATGATATGATCATATTTATTTGTAACATAGTTTGATGCTATATAATATGTTAACACTATAACACACACACACACACATATATATATATATACGGTAGCGCTATACAGCGCGAGGTGTGCTGTTTAGTAATCGTTACGAGCAATGATTACTACCAACGTAAAAAATTTACGCGCACTTTTATGATGGGCAGTAAAAATTTTATGGTCCTCTCGTGCTAAATAATAAACAGCGCGCTTCGCGCTGTATAGAATATCTATCTATATATATATATATACACGTGCACACACACTCGAGTATAAACAACCTAATAGGTACCTATTAACTACGTAAACATAAATTAAATTTATTTCAATAGACACCAGTATGAATGAGCAGCTGCTGGGAATCTACAGGTAACTGAACTCTTAACCACTTTTATTAGCCGGGAAAGCGAGAGAGGCAGCAATGCCCGTCGCAGTCACATGGCCAAGCGTAGACGCCGCCGCTGCTGATGGCTGGGCGAGCAAACAAGATGAGCTGCCAGCCACGGAAAAAGCTGTCTTTGAGCTGAGCCAGTGAGCCTGCCCTGACCATCAAAGTTGAATCGGAAGCTGCCTGTCATAGTGTGCCATGTCGTAAAGCCACTGCCGATCACTTCACTCACCCAGTAGGCGTATCTCCGGAGTGAAGAGCACTGACACGAGCAACACAGTACGCTTGATTCTGCTGCCCTTTCATTTTCGCACACGACATTTCATAATACTTGAAATATCATCGATCATCGTCGCAGAAAAACGATATAAAAACAAGTAAAAACAATGGCGAGTAGTAAAAACAAGTCAGCTAGTAAAATCGCCTCTTCTGGGGCTTCTTTATGGAGCCAAAACAGCCATGCGTTTCAATGCCCACTGAAAGCTCTGCTCGTCTGAACTCGTACTCTTGACTAATTATAGTCCAGCTTCCTTTCTTTAATTCTTCTGAAAAAGAGATACCAACTAGATTAACCATACCAGCTTATCGGTCACATCTCATACCCAGTAGCTAGCTTCCTCTTACTCACACTGCAAGGCATGTGGTTTCGATTAGTGCATGCAATGTACCGGCTAACTATAGAAAGGCCATCGACAAACAGGGACACGGCCTAACAGAAAGTAGGAGGCAACAGTGCTGTTTATGCGTAGGGATGGGGGATGGTAACACGGACACTCCAACGCAGTAGCGGATCCAGACAGAAATTTAAGGGGGGGCTAGATTATTACAAGCAAAGGATGAGAAAGCCATTGATCAAGTGTAACTTAAACAAAGATCATTTGACTAGCGATTCATAATACAAATGGTTCTGATAAGAAAACCTTCCAGTGAAAAAGAAATGGCTAGCCGGTGATCAAATAACCAGACAGCAAGTAGCGGGTATACCTCGGGTAAGAAAGATTTCAGAGAGAGAACTGATGAGAATCTTTGTCGAAACTTTACAGATATTTATACCTACTCAATTCCCAAACTTGGTAGCATGCATGCGTTTTTAACTTCTGAAAAAAGAATGTGCTCCTGATTCCTGAAGAAATTCCAGTCGCGAGGTGGAGCAGAAAAAGATCACACTGCATTGGCACAACACGCTCACATGGCGATCGACGAGGACCAACAAGCTGACCACTCAAACGCATTAACACAGGGATCAGACAAGCTTCCTTTAGTCCTTTCCATGGCAAATGGTGTCACACGCTCAGCGGCAGACAGGCTACAGACGGATGCAAGAGAAACAGCAAGATCGCAAGCGCAAGACGGCGGAAGAGCTAGCTGATTAGGGGCGAAGCAAGAGACTACACCTAGGATTTTGACTTTTTCCAAACCGGAGGAGGCTAGGGGGGGGGCCTGGATCCGCCACTGTCCAACGGGAGAGGTTCTCTATTTTCCGTTAGGGAATTTTTCTTCATTTGTCAACCATGTCCTCAGTCTTAGGAAAACCATATCTGTTCCTCTTAAGATTAACGGATACTGGTCGTAAAAAAATCCTACGAATATTTGATCAGAAATTCAACATGCACTAGCGAAACAATCCTCATGCATCAACAGGGTTGACACAGCTGAGCGAAGGCGACTGTGGGGCGAAGCACAACCGAGTGATGGCGATAAAAGGTGTGGCCGAGTAGCAGTTAGGAGGCACGAGCGCAATGGCGACTATGACTGAGGTTGTGTCTGTGCTAGGGTTTTCGCTATTTATACCGAAGGTTTTTAAGTCCAGCAAAAAATAGATATGAGAAATAGAAAAACGTTCCTATTCCTACTCTATTAGGAGGAGATTTTTCTTAGTTCCATTTCCACATATAAAGAAAGATTTTCTATATTCTTATCCTCTAATACAAAATTTTCTGTCGAGAAGAGATAACAGGACATGTTGCCATCCTATTCACGCATAACCCTTAACCCTTTGGTGCCTACTAGTACCAAGCCAGGCTATACTCGTGACTTGTGATTGGTGTGATCCGTGTTGACTGCTGTCTTCAATAAGTTTGGTGTGCCCATTCTACATGGACTTTGTGATCACTTAGTAACTGTTCAGTGTTTAGGTACAACAAGGCAGCAATATTTGACTATCAATAAATAGACAAAGATATACCAAACATAGATCCTGCAATTACAGATTTACAGGTAACTCTTGAAAGATGCATGCCTCCCTCCGTTCACATGCATTTTTCGTGGTTTATAAAAAATTTCTCCTTTCACATTTATTTGGAAGAAGGCTATATAGGCTCGACTCTATTTGAAAGACACGTGGCGGGGATATGATACAAAAACTTTTTAGGGGGTCACCCATCCTGGTACTACTCTCGACTCTCGTCTGAGCACGCTTAATATCGAAGTTCTGATAGGATCCAGTGCCACTTGCTCACATCCCTTTCACATTAGCCGGCAATTCATGAAAATGCATGATCAAATGTGCCAAATGAATGCAAATGGAGATAGTATTAAACATGTCACTTCGTCTATATTCCATAACATGGTTAGAGTGCATAATGTAACTAAATAACTCCGCGCATAGCAGTAAGACAATCAAAGATAAATGAAAACAGACTCAAATGAAGGAAGAAAACGGCAAGAGTCCGTGCACGCGATCATAACGGTACATTTTTTAAAAAAAAATACAAACGGAAATTATCAGAAAAATATTTTAAAATCGTTTATCAGCTTTTAGTATTACATTCATTCATTTGAACTCTCAGATAATTATCCTGAATCACCATCTAATTTAGACATATCTTATAAAACTTTTTCCAGATCCAAAAGTACTCTATCTTCTACTTTTTCACAACCTGTTTCAAGCAGGACCTAATTTCTATAATTCTTGACGTTTTTATATGTTATCATATAGAAGAAGCAATTAATTACTATGCATATTTTATATTTTGTCCATATCAAATATAGTTGTGTTTTACTTGTATTAAATGAGTTTACATAAATTATAGGTATATGAGTCTAACGTGAATGTTCTCACATACCAAAAACAAAAACAATTAATTAATATGTATATTTTATGTTTTGTTTATATTAATTGTGGTTGTGTTTTACTTGTATCTAATGAGTTTTTATGTATGTAGAGGTATATGAGTCTAAATAGCACCTCAATCATAGAAACATCAATAATTAGCATCTAAAGTCTATAAGCCTAGAAAAGTCAACAAATATAGAACTAGAGGAAGTAATAAGTTTTATGCTTATACATATATATATATATATTAAAAAGATGAATAAAAAGATCATATTATCTTTTTTAATGAGTGAGAGCATGTGTAGGAATAGTTGGGGGAGATTAATAAGTAACAATTCTGAAGATAGTGTATGTACTATAGAGATAATTTTTTTATAAATTCTAGATTGATATATTTGATAAAAATTTCGAACGGTCAAACATGTTATATTTTGAAAAGGATCGGATATACTACCTAAAAGCACGAGCCTAAATGTCTAATAAGAGACGAATAATCCACGATGAAAAAGAAAAGAAAAAAAGAAAGGGGCAAATAAGACGACCATGTGTTGCCAAGCCGAAGCGGACCGGGCTATAAATACCACCCCCCGGTTTCCTCCCTACGGTTTCCTCCCCTTTTCCTCCTGCCCCCTCTCTTCCTCCTGCAGAGCGGCGGTGGTGGTGGTGGCTGGCGGTGGAGTCCTCCTCCTCTGCCCTACTCCGGTGAATCCAACCCGGCGCACGAAAGCAAGCGGCCATCGGACACAGGGGCAGAATTTTTTTTAAATAAAGTGGGAGGGATCGCAACGAACCAACGCTTACTGCTACGGCCCCCGCCCCGATTCCGATTGGGTGGGGTTGTATCCTCGGATCCCCCGCGCCGGCGAGAATTCGGGGCCGCCCCGCCCAGATCCCCGCGATTCCGGCGCCGGCGCCGGGGATGAGAGCCCCGAGGAGATGGTTGCGGCGGCCGGTGGCGCGGACGGGCCGGCAGGAGTGAGGCAACCGCAGCGGCAGCAGGAGGGGAGGACGGGAGGGTGTGGCTGCGGCGGAGGAAGAGGAGAAGGTCTCTGTGGTGGTGGCGGCGGCCTGACGCGGAGCAGAGGAGGAGGAGGAGGAGGAGGACGGTGGTGGTGGTGGTGGGTGATCCGGGGCCCGAGGCGACCGTGCCATGTCTCGCTGCTTCCCGTTTCCGCCCCCACGATATGAGAAGACCGCCCGCCCCGACGGCCAGCTAGCCTCGCACCTGCTCGAAAAGGTGGAAACCCGGAAAATCTCACACCCCCATGCCCCGTCTCCGTCCTCTTACTCCATTCATCCCTGCTAGTACAGAGGGGGATGGCCTAACCCTTCTCCCTCCGCGAGGAGACTCTGAGGTCTTACATGCTGTTTTGGTAGGTTGTAGAATTTCCAAGTCAGCCGTAGCCCGGAGGTCACGTTTTGGTGGGGGATAAACTACGGCTGGAAGATTAGGGCTGATGTCTGAGGAATTTTTAGTTGCTGGGCTACTTAGGTTAGATCACAGTCTTGTTGGCTTGCAGGAGGCGCTATCTCTACACACAGGGATCTCACACTGACTGGGAGACGGCCAGAGAATTTAGGTTTGCTAAATCGATTGTTTCCTAAAAAGTGCCCCTGATGGCTTGAGCTGGAGAATTAGGGCATCGACTAAGCACTTAAAGGTGGGGGGTTTCTTTTGGATGGATCAATGTAATGTAAGATAACGTATAGTGTTTACTGTATTAAAGCGACCAGTGGATTTTAGCATATTTAGTGCACAAATAATGTCTAAAGATGTTACTGCTTCGTAGGTTCTGTAGGGAAATTTATTTGGCCATATCTTGATATTACAGTTTGAAGTTTGCATGAGTTAGTCTGTTTATTGGATGTTGCTTCTTCTTTTTTTTTTAATTTCACACCACGTCCTGGACATGTTGATCTTAGGGCTGCACATTTAATTACTTTGTTCCTTTCATGGGCTTGACATGTATCCTTGTGGAAGTTCAAGCATGATGTATGTTATCATAACTTTGCCCATGTAAAAATAATATAGTACATTACTGACCTTAGTAATTGTGTGTTCATAATTGCTATGGCGGTGGAGTAAGTCATTTATTAATTGCCAGTCTCAATATTAGGTGTTCTTAATCAATTGTGGCTTCCCTTTCTAGGCTCTAGGTCTTTTATATATGCCAGCATTGCTAATAAGACAGTTTATATCAGCCGATTCCAAACCTCAGATGTTTTGTAGGAACAGCTTTGTTCATATTTTCATCCCTGATTATGTATTGCAGAACATTCTCATCATCTTAGGTAGGCTGAACCTGTTATTCTGTTATGTTTCCTTACAATGTTGTGCTTATATATGATTCTGTCCTCACCAGCTAAATGTCCTCCTTTTTTTTCTTGGTATACCTATCAGTCTGTATGATTTTTCCGTGTGCTGATCCTGTGGTTGCATAGAGCCATAGATCCTCAAATCTGTCTATCTGCTTGGTGCATATTTTCTTCTGCTTAAAACTAACTTGGTTATGGTTAACATGTTGCTCACTCCTGTTTATGCTTCTCTCTATTGTTCATATTTCCATAATGCATGTGTACAAAATAGAAATAGCGTGAAAGTTCAAAGAGTTGGCACTTGGCAGTGGTAACATAGTTATATTAGAAATGAAATGATTTGGGCTTGAAGCATATGGCTCACTAAAGCACATCATGTTTGTGCTTTTTTTCTTTCCCATTCTGCTGGCCACTGTCTGTAAAATATGGTTATAATGTTTATGCATGCCCTAGATCTTGATTAATGGCTCCTGTTGGGTTTCAACTCTAGCCTACTCCAACTTGTTTGGGATTGAAATGCTTTGTTGTTGTTGTTGTAATATTTATGCATGCCATCCATATGATACTTATTAACATTTTGTACGATTGTATATATGAAACAAGTTTACAAAGTACACGAAATATTGTTGGTCACGGTGAAAGATCATCCACTGTGTATTCTGTAGCCTCTCTGGTATCAACATTTGTTACTATCTGATCAGCCTTTTTTCCTGTGTGGGGGGTATCACCATTTTTGTAGGGGAATTATATGTGAACCTTAGAAAGGTCCATTCTGGCATCATGAAACCATCTTCGTACATGAGTTTTTCTCATAATCAACTTACTGGTATCAAACAAGGAAAAAGCAATGGCTACAAAATACAAATGCGGTTTACTTTATATGAACATGATATGCAGCGCTTTATAAAAACAATTCTTATCTAGTGATTCTCTAGTTTGTTTTGTTACCTGGACTCTATTTTTGTTAATAGAACAGTGTTTTCCACATAGCTCCAACTATAATTAGTTCAATAGTTTAATTTCCAAAACCATTAAGGTAACTATGGCTCAATGGCTGGTATGTTGCATTTGTTTTTGCAACCTGATTGTTGGGACCAATACTCCGAAGCAAAGTACAGTGGGTAGCTTCATATATGCAGTCAGTCTCAAAGGATTAATCTTGCACAGTGCAGAAAGAACTTCAATAGGATAAGGTTGTTTTGCCATGTGCGTTGAACAAAAATTTCCCTAGCATGAATCTGTGTAGTATGATTTCATCAGTTCAAAAATATCATTTGTGATACAACTTGATAAAGACAGTACACTGAAAGCCAATTATGATGTTAGTAATTGGCTTATAGTGTTAGTAATTTGTTTCTCAATTCTCATTGATTGCTGCATTAGTAACTTGTTTTCCAACATGCCTTTAGGCAGTTTCCTAGAATTGTCTTTTGTAGGATAGAAGTTTTATGTTGCCTTGGTCATCCTATGAGTTTGATGATTTAGCCCAGAGATTTATTTCTTTTGACAATCTTTTTAATATAGTCGTTCATTAATGTTATTGTAGACACTTATTTTCTTTGCATTTTTTAGCTATTTGTTTTTATGCCCAAACTTCTCTTAGCTTGGAAGAAACCACCTTGTTTCAGGAGAAACACAAGGAGAAGAAGCATAAGAAGGACAAGAAAGACAAAGAAAGAAAAGACGGCAAAGAAAAGAAGGATAAAGAAAGGAGTAAAGATAAGCACAGAGATAAAAAGGATCGGAAAGAAAAACACAAAGACAAGAAAAAGGACAAGAGCAAAGATAGAAGCAGGGAATCAGAAGAAGGAGCAGAAAGACATGGCGAGGCTCTCCATGGCCAGAAGACTGGAGAGAGCAGCAGGGAGTCTGAAGAAATTATGGATCCTAAATCCAGGGAGGACTTGGTCAGGAAGGTACAAGATGAGAAAGGGGCGACGAATCGACCTGTTCAGAACTTTTCTGCTTCAAATGAACGAGGTCGTGAAGGCTTTAGTGCTGCACCTACAATGGAGAACGAAAGAACTGCAGTTAATAAAATGCATATTCAGTCTATTAATCCTTCAAGGAAAAATGAGGGCTTGGGGCAGAAGAGCATCAACATCAATCAGCAGAAAAATGGAACAGCAATTCGACGTAGTGAGAACATCACCAGTTCATCTCAAAGAACTTCTGATGTATTTATTGCAACACCTGCAGCAGAGAAAGAAAGAGTTAAAGTCACTAGACCTCTATCTAACTCTACTGATTCTGTGCCAAGGAAAGAGGGGGTTGGACAGCACATCAATAACATTAGCTTACTGGTGCAGAAGAGAACTGAGAGTCCAAACAAGGAGATTGCAAAGAGAGAAACTGGCACCAATTCTCCATTGCTTCCAAGCCCTGCTAATACTACGCAGAAGGGAAATGGTAAGGTTGGTCGGCCAATGGACAGTGCACCAACATCAACACAGAGGTTTGACAGTCCATCGACTTCTAGTGCAACAGCAGGGACAGATAGAGGAATGCCTAGGTCAATTATCCCAAGCCCAAGCATTACAATACGAAGGCCAAATGGGATTGTACGACCACCTGAAAACATTTCCATTTCTTCTAAGAAACTTGATGCAGGAGGCGTTTCCCCTGCTATGGGGAAGGAAAAGGAACAGGGTGGAAGGATGCTGCAGAATTATATTTCAATTGATCAGAAACTGGTTAATTCAAAATCCCCAACTGTTGAGAAAGTTGCAGACGGAAGAGCTGAAAGGATGGAGAAGGTCAGAGATGGGGTACCTGATGGTGCAAAGAAAGAGGATAGGAAGAGTGATCGACATGAGAAAAAGAAAAGGAAAGAGAAAGATAAACACAAAGAGAAGAAAAAGGAAAAAGAGGCAAAGAAGGAAAAAGAGGAACATAATAACAAAGAGCATGATAAGCTAAGAGAAAATAGTATAAGTTATCAGGTAGATAATAGTTTTCATATGAAGTCCTCTGCCCCTCCTTTAGCCCCACCAGCTGATGATGCAAAAGCTATCCTAGCTGATGAAAACCTGAAGAAGCGAAAGAATCATGAGATGAATGGTTACTTACAAAGTGAGTTCCTAGCTTTTCCCCCCTTTTTTGCACTTACCAGCATTGTATAGTGTTGTAAAACACCATTATACTTTTAAATTCTACGGTGCTTTATGTTATAAGACTTCTAATGCTGTACAGACCATCATGATATGCGGCCTACAAAGTTGCCAAGACCAGCCCTCTCCAATACTCACGTGGGGAATGGTACAGCATCTCATATAGCCGCGCCACTCTCTTCTGTGAAGCCAGAGGCCATAAATATTGAAAAGGCTGAAAGGCTCCATAAGAAGGAAGAGAAGATCAATGGCAACCAGCGATCTTCTGTTGAGCCACGGCTTCGGGATCCTCTGGCACCGTCTGAGAATGGTGCACCTTCTAGGAAGTTGCCTCACCCAGACAGCAAGTATCTCAATCAGATATACAGCATTCCTGAAGCACCTCAAATGATGGAATGTGATGGGCATGATGACCAGGACTGGCTGTTTGACCATGGTAGCACCCGACCAAAGAAGCCCAAGTCAGAGACCGAAGCCGATGGAGCACCCCGAGTGTGGGCTCAGGCTCTGAAAATTGACCCGGAAGATGTCATTGCTTTACCATATGTCATTCCCTTCTAATATGATGCTGGCCAAACTGCTAAGTGAAGATGTGAACATGTGAAGTAATTGAGCATTCAAACATCAATCTGCAACCTGTTTGTAGCTACTGCAATGCTACAACTTGGTGTAGATCGGCACGAATGGGTGATTCATCCATTTGCGGGTAGCGCTTCCTATAGCCTCATGCATCATGCTAGATTGGTGCATGAGACTCATCACTTTGTGAGAGTTGGCATAGCAGCTGAAAAGTATCCCGAGTGAGTAGCATGGAAAGACAGTGTTCAATTCATTGTCAGAACACGTTGTCGATATGTGAGGGGGGTGATTAGATCTCCTGCTGTTACGGCTGCACAATTTTGATCTGTAAGGTGTAAAAGCATTTTTATAACCAAAATGTACATTAGAAAGAGGAAGAGAGGAAGAGGGGGACATGAGAGGAAGACTGGAGGATTCATTTATACTTGGGTGGTTCCAAATGCTGGCAGAGAGTCTGCTTCTGCTTGAGATTTATTCCAAAGTGGGCTCTCCACCTTGACATGTATTTTGTACATAGCTGTTAGTTCGCATAGATCATGTGGTGTTCCGAGGTTGTAACTTGCTTCTTGCGCGGCTTTCATGTCGAAAGATCTCCTGTCACGTTGTGAGGTGCCATCTGAAGAGGATGGACGTTTATTTCAGTCGACTTTTCACCTCCTAACTTCACCCCAGTATGGATTTCAGTAGCTTGGGCATGGCGAATTTCCAATGGAATTTGCTCTCTGCCGTGCTGACGTGCTGTTGCATTATTTCAGTACTGTTTACCAAGCCTGTCTCCATTAAACTCTAGGTATCTGTCGCTTGTCAAATTCGAAACTAGTAGTATCCTTTCCGCTTTGCATTTCGTCTTCTGCTATGGGCAAGCTAGCTGCTATTACAGTATTACATATAAATATATAATGCCCATAGACATCTAAAGTATCCTGCAAAGCAATTCATAGCGTGAGTTTTGTTTTTGTGAAAGGATGGTGAAGTGTCCATCAAGATAAGTATGGTACCCGGCACGCTCTTCTGCATACAGATACAGCTCACTGAACTTGCCTAATGGTGAGCCAAATGTGTACCGGTTGTTAATTTGTTATTAGTGAAGCGAACCGAACAATCAGTGGCACAATTAGGCGGCACGGCTAATAAGAGCAGAGAGCCCCACTGTGCCTGCATGACAAGATTGGTGTCCAGTTTGGCAGTTTTGCATATGCAGCACTGGAGTGATGCGTCAGGATGACGAGGAGGTGTGTACTTGGGTTGGAGTTGGAGAGATGCAGAATGCAGGGCAGCCAAAAGGAGGAAGGGGAAAGTGGTGGTGGCCGTGCGAGCACTGTCCATCCCCAATTCCCCACCACAACCACCACTTTGGTGGCGCCTCATTCCGCTTCTGGAGGTGACATTCTGCTGCACGCCGTCGTTGCTGCTGACGACTTAACAACGATGCTACTCCTTCCTCCAGCTTGTTATACACGATCCTTTGTGCGAGCTTTAAATTTTAAAAAATAATAAGTAAATAACAGTATAGTTTATAACAATCTAGATAAGTTAATGTTTTTTAGCATCTCTGAATTTTAGTTCTTTATCCATTATTTAGTTATTAAGTTTTACAATCTGAGTCTACAATCTAGATCATTTAGGGCATGTTTGTTTTAACATAGCTATAACTATTTCTAGAATCTGAAGTTGAAACAAACAATTCAGATTTTAGACCTAGATTGTGAGAATCAGTATCTGCAAAATCTAAAAATAAATTAGAATTCAGAAGCTAGGAAACACCAACTTCTTCAGATTCTCACCAGCTAGATACTTAGATCAGCCAGTTACTAAGAATCTCCGGCTAACTTTAGATTCTAAACAGACATATAGATCGTCTAGAAGAAAGTTCCGTATATGCCACTGAAAATTCACCCGGTTCTATATTTACCACTGACTCTCTCACTGATATGTGGTCTCGAGACTCACATGCCAGTGAGAGAGCCAGTGACATATACGGAACCGGGTAAATTTTCAGTGATATATTAGAAATAATCTATATATTTTATGTATAAAATTTAAGAAATCAACTTAAATGATATATAAAAAAGAATAAGAAATTGACTAATAGTTCTAAAATGATCTAAAACGGTGAAATGAAGTATCAGTCATATTCGGAGTACTAGCTGGATCCATACGTATAAGCTATCACCAAATCACCATCTTTTTCGTCGTCATCATCTGTTGTTCATCTGTACTAGGGCAAAAGGGAAGGGAGAACAAAAGAGAAGATTCCTGTTTTTTCTGATCGAAAGGATAATCACCGGCAATTTTTTAAGCTCTGCAGTAGAAAAACCAGATTCCCGTAGCTGATCAGATTTTCAGAAGGCAAATGAACAGAGCGAAGACGAGGGAAAGGACCAAGAAAGAGGCAGCAGGCTCGTGATTCCACAGCCAATGCCCCTGATTCCTTCCTTCCTGCAGTAGTACGGCTTCGTGCAGGCAACCACCAATCTGTATCTACTATCTTCCATGCTTGCTTGTTCCGTTTGCAGAGAGCAAGAGGTCGAGTGGTCGACCACGTCTAGGACACATCAGGCCAGCAACCAACCAATTCATCACGGACTGCAGATTTGTGCATATCTGCAGTTCTGCATGCGGAGTAGTAGTACGATCATTGTCTGCTCTTGGCTTTTTATGCAAGGGCTTTTAAGGAGTTTTCAGTTTCACAGGGATGGCACTCCATTTCTTGGTTGCACAGAGTGCTGAATTCTTCCGCTGACCATTGCAACAGTGCATGTCCTTGTCAGGTAGAGTGTGTGTTTTATTCAGAAGCGAAGCAGGATAGAACTATTCCATTTTACCTCCTTGTCTGCTTAGTTTAAGAGCGAAAGGATAAAATTATTCTAGTTTAGAAAACACTTCCTCGCGGATACAAAATGACTATAAAAAAACTGGACACAGTTATCCCAATCGCGCTGAGCGCGGCTGCCTTAGCGGTGGAATTAGGGAGCAATGACGGAGCCACCGGCAAGGAACTCGGATGTGACAAAGGGTGGAGCCACTGACGAGGATCTCAGGCGGAGCTCGTCGGCACGGCCAAGCTCAGGGACGCTGGTGCCACCTCGGCGAGAGAGAGTTCAGCTGCCATATCCATTCTATTTTTTGTTTAATTCGAGAATGAAACCATTAACACACATCTGTGCAGTACCATCTATACTGGCATCACTGTATTCTATACTAGTATGTATATGTAGGTAGGAGTGAGCAACTCAGCATCCGTGTATCTCTAGGGTTCGACGCGTTCACTGCAACAACCACCAGCAACAATCGTCTTGCACCGCACTATCACACTGCCGCTTTTGGTCATCTCTTCCTTTTCAATTCGCCTCGCTTGCTTTTCTGAGTGCTCCAGAATCGCTTGCACCCCACTCCAGAGATCGACGTCGATCTCCTCTGCTTCTTCTTCTGCTGCTGCTAATCCCCTCCCTGAACTGCACGTCTGCACCTGGTTGTTGTTGTCGTCGTTGTTGGCTCCATTGCCTGCACTGCGGCTCAACTGCTGCAATACAGCATGTGTGCGTCAATTGTCAAGTGAAGAGGCCTTGGTTTCTTCTGGATTGCTTGTTACTGGATCCATTCCTGCATGGCAAGCTTGGTCTTGAAGGCAAGGCAATGCCTCAAGTGGCCATTTGTCTACTGTGATAAATGTCTGCTGCCAAATGCCAATGCATGTGTGTTTATCCTTAGCCCCCTTCCTTCCAGACAGCTTATTACCGGTTTATAACTCTAAAAAGTCATAAACTGTTTAGAAGGCAAAATTTATTGTCTAAATAAACCATAAACCTATATTAGGTCATGTTGGTGGTGGAAAAAAGCTAATGTTTTGAGGCTTCTTAAGACTTATTTAGATCTCAACTTCATCTAATATCAAAAAAATGTCCCAAATAATTTTATTATCAATTAAACACAAAAAATAAGTTAATGAGTACTATAATTATATTTTCACCGTACTATACATAAAATAAGCTTAAATTTCAGAAGCCATTTAAAAATACGATAACGAGTTCTCAGAGCTCTTTTTAGACAACAGCTTATTTGGATGCTAAGTTTGAACTAACTTGTAAATAAACCAATGCCGTGGAGAAGGAACCTACACTGTCTTGTTCAGCAGCATGTGAACAATCCCTTTCTCGTTTCCAAATGGCCCTAAAGAAGACTAGCAGAGCAGGTGGTTGGGTTGGAGCAGAGCCGCAGACGTGCTAACCTTAGGCAAATCCCTGCAAATTACAGAAGAAAGTTCAGGCATGGAAGATCGCCAAGTTGACTCTAGAGCCCAGGGCAGATGGATAAATCCATCCATCACTTTGCAACTTTGTGATGCTTTCTTCCCACACGCCTGCTAGATTTTGCTATAGACTGTAGTGTCGGCTGTCTTTAAGGGTTCATTCTTGTCAATCGTGCTACCTTCAGCCTGAACGTTTTTCTGGCCAGTCAGAACTAGCAAAGAGAAATAGAGAGACATATTTATCTAGATAAAAAGATATAAGGCCGCTTTTAGACAGTTCTAGCTTATTTATAAGCTAGTTTAAGCTTAACGGTTGAAATAAGTTGTTGTTCTTTGAGAAGCTCATTGTTGTTCCGTTATAAACGGTTTCTAAAATCTGAGCTTATTATATGTGTATATGGTGAAAATATTGTATTAATATTATCATATTCTTGCTTTGTTTAGTGTTTAATTGATAATATCATTATTTGAGATATTTTTTATATTAGTTGAAGTGAAGATCTAAATAAGCTCACTAAGCCTTAAAATAAGAACTTTTTTTTCTACCAACAGAACCTAATATGAGTTTATAATTTATTTGAACAATAAATTCTGTCTTCTAGACAGCTTATGTCTTTTTATTTTTAGAGACATAAGCTAGTTATAAGCTTGACACATGTGCACTTGAGCTTTGATGATTTGGCCAAAGTGTTAATATGACACATCCATGTACATTTATGCATGTTTCAACAAGCATCTTAGGTAGCATGAAAGAGAGGAGATAGTGTTGATCTTCATCATCATGTCCCAGCACCAGCAGCAATAAAAATTCCAAAAAACAAATACCCCTATTCCTAAACAAAGATCATCTGGATCTCAATTCAGGACACCATACCATACTCTACCATATACAGATCTCTGTGTCTCTACTTTCTGCCCTTCTCTCTCACCAAACCTGACCTTTCCCCTCCATTCAGGCATCTCCCTCCCCTCTATATAAGCTGCCAATCATGCAACCTTGGTACCAAAGCCATAAAACCAAGAAAGGAGTGATGAGTGATCTCCCTTGCATGTAAACAAGCCCATTTGCACCATATATGCTCACATTCTTCCTCTTGTCTATATCTATATATACATATATATATATAGGTTCCCGCGTGCCATTATAATTTTCAAGAATTTGAAAAAAAATATCATTAGCAGTGACTCATGGTTTTTACGTATCAGTAAAACATCGATGATATATTTTTAAATCATATAAATTATAATGGCATATTTACTACTAACCCATATATATATTTACTCCTAACCACTCTTGCTTCTTCTCCACTACCTGACCTTCATTCTAAGAGGAGGAAGCAAGAATAGTAGCAAGCTCGCTCCTTGGCTGCTGCCATGAAGGACCGCCGCGGCGGCGCCGGCGTCTTCCCCTTCTCCATCGGCTGCATGTCGCAGTCCGCCGTCTCCGTCGTTGACCCGCACGAGAAGAAGGCGCAGAACGACCTCTCCTCCGCCGCCGTCGCCTCTTCTTCCTCTGCCACGGCCACCGCACAGAGTAAGCGCTTTCATCACCAGCTAATCACCATATCAGCAGCGTCAGTCTGCTTGCTAACCTGTGGTTGAAATGTTGGCGGTTGATCAAATTCAAGCCGCCGAGGAGGAAGGCGGCGGCGGCGAGAAGGCGAAAGGTGCGGCGGCGGCGTCGTCATCCGGGATCGTCGCCAGCGGGGTGCAGCGGCTGATCAAGGGGATCAAGAACCTGTCCCAGATGTTCGTGATGTTCGACGACGGCGAGGAGGACGACGAAGAGGAGAGGGAGATGGTGATCGGGTACCCGACGGACGTGCAGCACGTGGGGCACATCGGGTGGGACGGGATGAACAAGGTCGGGAGCATGGTGAACGCCTTCTCCCTCCCCTCCTCCCTCTCCCTCAGGCAGCTCGACATGGTCATGGAGGCAGCACACGCCTGAACTGAACACACACACACACTCTCTCTCTCTCTCTCTCTGGCCCTGGCTCTGTCTGTGCCTCTGTCTCCACTGCAATTCGATCTCTCCTTCCTGCTAGACTCCACACCTGCAGGGCTGCAGTGCTATCTAACAAAAAAAGCATTGCTGCTGCATGCAATTGATGAATGATTAACAGCATGCATGGGTGTTCTTGATTTGATTTGCCTTGATTAGTTTCCATGCAGCTGTTGATCATTACTAGCTTGTGTCAATCATTCCAATTCTCTTGTTGGTACATGGCATGCATGCCTTCACTTTCCCTTTCATTTTTTATCTTCAATTTGGGCATCAACATGACAACATGTTCGGTCGGGTGTACATAGTTACATATGCATGTGAACTTGTACAGATTGTCATCAACGACATTGACAGTGCTTGCTATGTGTAATCTGTACATGTGAACTTCTAGTTTGGTCTCTGTTGGGCGTGTGATCCTAGGGCTTAACTGTTCTTGTGTAATTGTGTTCTGGACAAGTATGCTGCTGCTGCTACTACTACATGGGATTGGGATCAGTGTTACAGGTCAGTAGCTAGTGATGGTAATAAATTGCTGCTACCAGCAGAAGCTAGCAACACAACATTAATCGTGCATTCAAGCCTCTGGTGGCTCAATGCGTACACGCATCTACTGGAGAATGTCCTGCATGCATCCAGCTGCTATAGCTAGTTGATTAGAATGATTAAGTATTAAGGCTGGTACACGTAGTACCACAGCTAAGCTAGCTATGCAAAGTGATGACATCTACTGCACGTACCTTTCTTTCTTCAGTTGCTTATGACGTCGAGAAAATGACGAGGCAGATTGGCACTAGGCCACACTGCTCGGTAGCTTCAGCATTGCCGACGAGTAGTATCAGAAATTCAGAACCGTATCAACACCAAAATTTTCCATTTCTAGTGGCAATTGATTTGTTTCCTACGAAGTTCAGAATAGTTTGATTCCCTGGATCTGAATAAAAAAAATTCAGGGAGAACACAGTATAGTTAACAGGGGAGAGTGAGAGTGTATATATATATATAACAAATTCAAATGAAAAATTTTACAGTCCTATTATATATATATATAGCAAATTCAAATGGAAAATTTTACAGTGATTGCACCAAGAGGTATCAGTAAATTTTGGATACATGTCGATGTCTCAGGTACTCCCCAAAATTAACACTAAAATTGCTAGTTTCTTAGTACCTCCTAAAGACTATAAAATTACTCGATTCAAATAGTTCACTCCCTACTCACTGCTATGTATGGGCATAGCAGGGAGAAAGAAGAGGGCATCTCGTTGAATTTTGATCCGTGGCCACTGAGCCGATTTGATCCCCTCCTTGATTGATTAATCTCACCAACCATGAATTAATAATATGCAACTGTTGCTACGTGGCTCACTGTCAGTAGCTTCTGTTTAGAACATTAATTCCTTTTCACGTTTAGGACAAACTAGCAGATTGCGAGGTTATTAATCAGTTGATGCAGAGAAGCATATTTTCGATGTGATGCTTCGTTTTTTATCAGTTATGATAATGAGGATATTTACTAGTACTAGACCGCTAGAATGTACGAAAATCAGTTGAACGTCAGAGACAGTTTGATCAATTAAGCATTGTGATTTGTCAGAAGGTTTTGTGTTCTACTTCTATCTGAAACAACTGTTTTCCATGTGACAAAAAACATGATTTTTTTAGAGAACAGAAAATTAAGGTATCTTCAATTCGTCAAGCTCACTTGACATGATCTATAGCTTATGCCAAGGTAGAAAGACGTAGCCAAGTCTTTCATCCTATGTGGATTTGTTACTTGATGGAAACCTGAATAATACAGATGCAGCATTATTGTTTATCACAGAAGATTTGGATTATGCGAGATGAATCAGTCCAAACAATGGATTTTATGCGCTTACATAATTGGGAACGAAACAAACAGTACAGTGGGGGGGCAGAGGGTTAGCTCTCAAGTCCTTTTTGTTTATGTGAGCTTTGTTGTGGCAAAAAGACAGCCCGTGACAAACCTAACTGTATCATAAATCACATTACTTCTTGGTTGGTGATTGCAATGTATAAGTGAATTAAGCCTTAATTAATTCTTGCAGCTAAATCTGCTACTTTAGTACCATGCCCCTGACCCCTGAGCCCCAGGTTTAGGTGGAGGTCTTAATTTGCAAGTGTTGCTTTGTATTTCGCTGTTCTAGTGCTACAAATGAATATATAAATGGTCATTGCCATGATGCTCTATAAAATGTTGTTCTGGTACACGCTGTAGAATATTCGTGAAGACTTGAGTTGATGTTGAAACTTACAAGAGCAGCTAATCTCCTTGATTGAGAAACCTTTGTGCATGCTTCTGGAAAACCATGGTGGTGTGGAATCTTGTACCTGATGCTTGAGATCACAGTCTATTATGTCAGATTCAGGCCTCCGTTCTGAAGAGGAGAGCTAAAAGGAAAGATACGTGCAGCAATTGTAACTTACTGGCTAACTTATTTGCTTTCTTGAAGAGACATACAGAAAAAAGCAGGATATCATTACATTCCAAGGCACTTCAGACGAAAGGTTGCCAGTTCTGTGGTTTGTGCTCCATACTTCATACTCACAGTCACAGAGACCACATGCCATAGACCATGTTCGTATTTTGTTTCCATGTTGCAGCTTGACGACTAAAACTCTTTTCTTCTCACAACACGAAATGTAATGTGATCATTTGGCCAAGTGACCATTCCCTTCCTTTACATGATTGTTGTTCATATCTGTCGAGAACTTGGCCTGATCTGTGATTCTGATCTCTCAGAGTATGCAGAAGCATGTGCCTGCGAGTCATCGAAAAACCTCTGCTGCATATCTTGAAACAACAGGTCATTACAAGTTGCATACCATAATGGACTTGAGTTCACCATCAGCTGCTCCACTGATTGCCATGCCGTTGTCCCTGACATTGATCAAGTATGACAGTGAATCCTGTGTTACTATCTCACCTGGGATCAGCACCGGGATACCAGGTGGGTAAGGGCAGATTAGCTCACCACAAATCTCGCCAAGGCTGTTCTCAATGCACACTCTCCTCTTCTCTGTAAAAAGGCCTCCCTTGGAGTCAACTTGATGGAGATCTTGTCCAATGGGCTACAAGCACGATTCTCTTTTCTGGAATTGGATCCATCTTCAGAGAAGTATTTTTCTGACAGTTGCTTTACAGAATGTACAAGCTTTTGAACACCTTACCACCTGGTCCCTAAGTAGACTGCAAATGTCATGGCCTGTGTACCGACAAGCTCAGATACAATTTGATCATTCTCAGCTAAAATGCTGTCTGTTTCATATCCAGATAAATGTAGATCTGAAGCGCTTAGTGTGACACGCAAGGGATCAATAGCAGGGAAATCAGAAAGAAAGCTTGACAGGTCCAAGACAGATATCCCTGGGATAATCGTCAGATGATATTTTGTTTCTAAAGCTATAGATACTGGTTCATCGAAAGATTTTGCATTCTCACTCAGTTGAGCTCCTGCAGCATCTAAATACAAGAGTAGAAGGTAACTTGGGCTTGAGCTCTGGAGCAGTTGGAGCCATTGGCTTACTTTCTCTGCATCTACAAGATCTCCAGCCATGTGAAGCATTGAGGACTGTGTAAGCGAACATAGAACCTTGTGTGTGGATTGCACAGCCAAGTCAGCACCTTGCTCAGTTGCAGTGCTTGGAAAATTTCTGTGAAACCTGAAATGGGCGCCATGTGCCTCGTCAACTATAACAGGAATGCCTTGCAGGTGACAAACATCAACGACACCTTGTATGTTGCTGCATATGCAATACTAGGTTGGTGATGTAACAAGAACAGCCACTACCTTCTTTCCGTCCTCCTCCAATTCCATTCCTGCTTTATCCACCTGGAATGGGGTAATACCACCAGCAATGTTCCACCCAGAATTGTACTCAGGTACTATATATTTGGGCATAGTGCCAGACAAAACCAGAGAAGAGATCACTGAAATATGACAGTTCTGAGGCACAATGAATAGTCACCACTCACCAGGTGAACAGGTAGCCATCACTGAAGCATGGATTCCACATGTACTTCCAGTGACCAGGAACCATGTTTTAAATGATCCAAACAGTTCGGCTGCCCATTTCTGAGCATCCGAAATCATACCTTTTAGGGAGAAGAGATCATCAAGCTCAGGTAGCTTGGGTAAGTCATGCAAAAATGTCCTTGGTCCAATAAGTTCTGACAATGAAGGCGGAGTAGCTTTCCCTCTATTGTGTCCAGGAAAGTGAAAGCTGGAAACATCTTGACTTGCAGTTGATTTTAGTGCCTGAACCAGAGGGCCAGAGGGGCAGTACCAGCTTTGGCAACTGCTGAAGATTCAGCAAGTGAAGCATTAGTTGTGGATATTCTCGGAGTATCCCATAAAGTGCCACATTGGCACATTGTAATACGACATTCTGTGTGATTGGTTCCTACAAGATAACAAATGTGCATTATCACATAGAACAGAAGAACCAAAAATGACATATGCTTCATTAATCAACAGCAGAAGCTGTAAGTAGATAATCTGAATTTCTAAGCATGGCCTGTGTTGGTAAAGCAGACTATAAAGCACATACATACAGCAGCCTTCAAACAAGTTTGAACTTATATGTAACAATTATATGGTACAAAAGAGAATGCCTGCATGGGCGCGAAGTTCATGGAAAACAACAAAATCTTCACAATGTGAGTCCTGATCCATCTAAAGGACTATGTGTAGCACCCGTAGCAACAGAGACATACTTACCAACAAAACAGCACAGATTTAATCGAAGAGAGAAAAATAAGTGGTCAGTCATTTTCTGTATTTTATTCGGAGACGAATAAGTTAAGAGTCCATGGATGGTGTAGATTGATTGATATAGCTGCATACAAAATACATCTGTATTTGTAGAAACTGAAGTAAGAGTTGTATATCAAATTCAATCCTACTGGCTCCATGCAATTTTGTGCGGGCAAACTTGCCAGTATAGTAGTATTGTTTAAAGCCAAGGCCACTAGTTCCTTTGCAGTTCAGAATGCCATAGGCGTTCTAGCGATCACGATTAACAATAAATATGTGGATTCATGGCTTTTAGAACCTTATGAATAATTCCACAAACAGCTTGTACGCACACCGGTCCATCCACCTCACTGTCTGCACAGGCATCCATCCAAGCACACCTAAGATTTTCTTCAAAGAAAAAGAATCCAGAATCGTGTGTCCCTTGCATATATTCTCTAGCAGAAAGCTAGAGCTAAGATATTCGGAATTTCGAAACACGAAGGTTGGAAAAGCTGAACCCAAGAGTGGGTTGCTCTACGAATTTTAGGATTTGGACCCAAATACCTACTCATCCAGACAGGATAATTGTTGCTGCTACCTACTTATTGTTGATGCCCGATGCATTGATCCTTCTCAGATGATTCGTCCGACTAAAAAATCTCCATGCCATGAGGATGAGGGTTTGATTGCGGGGATGAGTAAGAGAAGTGAACTGACCTTGTGGGTGTAGGAAGTGGCGTTGTTGCCCTTGTTCTTGTCCAAATGTCCATGCCGGCCACGACGGCGGACGCTGGACGGGGAGTAGGCAGTCACGCTCACCATCTCGCCGCCACCACCTCCTCCTCTCCGGATGCAGCCGCAGCACCGCCGGTCGCTGGTCGACACGGGCTGCAAGAGAAGACGGCGGGAGAGCCACCACTGATCAGTAATTATGTTTGGGTGTAGACATTTTTACAGAGCTTGCGTAGTTTCGGATGTACGTCGTCACCGCGCCTCTCGCCGCCGCTGGACGTCCCCTGACCTCCCTCCGCCGTTCCCCGCCCTCCTTCCGCCGCCGGACGTCGGCGCCTCGCTGTCGCTGCCCTATCGCCGCCGAGTAATTATTTTTCCTGATGATTTGCCGTACGTGACTGTTGTTATTTACAACTCCCTCCGTCATTTTTTTTTGCCGTTCCAAATTTGTCCGATGGTTTTTCTTATATTAAATAAGTCACAACGGTTTTTCATCTATGATCCAGTTTGATTAATCTGTAAAATCACTTGGTTAGAGGACTATATTATAATTCTTGTAAGTGATATTAGTAATATGAAATATCCATTATACCCTTATATATGTGATGAATAACCATTATACTCTTATTGTTGTGGGATATACTCCATCAGTCCAAAAAATCTCATACGTGTTACTTTTTTTCATCGAGACCAAGAAAAAACAAATTATGTTAGTTACATTAAATAGTTATATTGATCTTGATGGACATGATTTAAAAAGAGGTGTGAATGCAAGACTAATTAAGCTATGTCTGCTCAGCTCATATCAAGTCAATTTAATCTAACCGCTAAAAAAATAGTATTACTGTTCATTCAAGACTTATATACACGTAAACTATAAATACGTATAGCTTTTTAAAAAAATAGAAAATATAATACTAGGAGATTTTTGGATGGATGGAGTATTATATATACAATGAATTTGTTATATAATCTGAAACGAACAGAAAATAATAAATAATGTGAACTGTAAATTATATTATTATATGATAAACTATTATACTTCAATTATGTATACAATTCTCCTAGACTTCATGAGTAATTTTTTTGTTATACTAATTCTCCTAATAAGCAATGTTTCACCTGATTATCTCCTCAATATAAAAAGAGAAATCAATTCACCTAAATTCGCATAAATCATTTTTATTTTGTATGTTTGTTAGGGATTCCGTAGAATCAGTTTCAAGAATCTATACCAAACATGACCTAATGATAACTAAGATAATTAATAAATAACATATAAGTTATTTCTTCACACTATTAATATTTTTAAAAATTGCTAAAAATATATTTTTTTAACAGAGGAATAGCTTTCAGTCTCAAACTTAGATTGATCTCCGGTTTTTTATTTATAGTAATCAATAACTCATGAGTTAAATATCTGATGAACATGTGAGGGTATTTTGTAAAATAGGATGGACGCCATCCATCG
>KE373058.1:171592-182640 GCA_000418225.1 Zizania latifolia
CAGCTGGAGGCGGAGGTTAATTCCCTGAAACAAAAGCTTGTGGAATACAACAAGCAGCAGCTGGCACTGAGAGCAAAAGCCAATACCATAAATGACAGGAAAGAGGAAACCCTCAGAAAGGTGCTGACATTGCAATCCCCTTCCCCCTTTGTTACATTGACATATGTTTCGCTTGACCATGTAATATTAGGCAAACGCTCCACTAGGTCCGATGTCTTGACTTTTTGAAGATATAATATTGCAGCTCCATATCCTGTAGGTTATAGTGCTCCTGAGTCTTGGCCAAATAGGTCATGAACCCAGAAGGTTTACATTTTTACGTTTGGAAAAAGCAATCATTCTGTATAATTGTATAAAAAATTAGTTTCAAACCTCCATTTACATTTACACTTGACAATTGTTCCTAAGAAATGCTTTATTCATTTATACTTCTGTGGCATGAACATTGAACAGCTGAAATTGCTGGAATCTTATATAATTATGTAGAAAAAATGATCGCTCACAAAACACTGCTGTATGTTCTGTTTTTGTGTTTGCCTTATACAGATTTCTGAAGCTGATTTTGAGTTGGTGAAGCTTGCTCAAGAAAATTCCAAGTTGTTGTCCAAAATTGTTCAATCTCCAGAAAAGCTTCAGGTAATATATGTTCCCCCAATCTATTGCCACAAGCAGAATGATCAGTCCTTTTTTACTTATCTGACTTGCTTCACCAGTCTTAGTTGATTGCCGTGCTTGCTTTATTCCTTAAAATTGTTTTGTTTCCCCTTCTGGATTGTGCAATGGTTTTCACCCTCTATACCTTTTTATTTTTAAGTGCTGATACAAATATTTGTATTTGTTTATACACTCCTAAATCAAAGCGATATTTAATTAATTACCACTTAGTTCTCAACCTGTAGCATAAGTTTGTGATTTTTTTTTAAATTCTATTTACTAGAATTATTTTTGCATGACATGCTGAAAATCTGACTGTCTCATTCAAGGTATCCTGTGGATTCAAATTTATCTTATATAAGAAAACACCAAAGGAATTTTTTCCTTTCTGATGCACTCAATACAACTTGGTTTGATATTATCTCAATGTCAAAGAACTTCTATCGAGTTTGTATTATATGTTCATTGAAATGTTGCAGCTATTGCAGGATGCTCTATCTTGATTCTCGAGGGTGTGAGCACAAATGTATTCTCTGTTCTCTTGGGAATAAGGTGTTGTCTGCTGCGCTAGTTTAGTAGCTTCCTTGCACATGACATATGGAACTATATACTGATTTGAATCAATCAGATCAACACTATGTTCTCTAGCAGCAATTTAAATTATCTTTGTAAGCTTGCATAACTAATTATGGAATTTATTTTGTGTTAAAGAGAGCACTTGACGAGAAGAAATCAACTCGTGCTGAGTTGAAGAACAGCGAGAAGATGGCAATGCAAAGTGTTCAAGAGAAAACTGCCACATTGGAGACATACAGTAAGGTATTTTTCTTCCAATTTTCACTAGTTTGTGCCGATTGTCTGGAACAGAATCTAACAATTATAGGGTTCCTCCATCTGCTTCATATTTTGTCCCCATTTCTAGGATCATTCAGTTTCCTTGATATTCCTCTGCACTGTTTGAATTATCCATTTGTTGCCCTGGTGGGGTTGCCTTGTCACAAGAGTGTCGCTTACTGCCGTTCCTTAAGATGCTTCATTAGTAGATCCATCTCTAACTGCATTCTGAATCTTCTCCATTTTGCAGGCTTTTGAAAAACTGTCAAAGCATATTTCCAAAATCCTGGCTTTACAAGAACAAGTACAAACAGCTGCAAAGCTTGATTTCTTTTTCAACTGAATTAATCTTAAGATGAGAATAGTAACTCTTTTATTTTGTTGTTGTTGTTAGGTTACTTCTGCTAAAACTCTCGAGAAAGAAGTTAAAGCACGCAAAGCTAAGCTTAGCGATGAAAGTGCCACAATTATGGCCCTTGATGCAAAGATAGTTGAATGGGATGGAAAAGGTTGCTGTTGATCTGAACTTATTTTTGGTAGTATTGTTCCTTCCATTCCGGAAGTACTCCTTCCCCTCATATTATTGCATTAATTTCTTTGTATTAGCACATGAAATGGTGGGCCGTGTCAAGGCGAAAGAGAAAGAAAGGGATCAAATAATAGCAGATGAAAATCAGAAGCTGTCTACTTTGAGGTCTGAAATTGAATGGAAACTGCAGTGCCTTGAACCTCGGGAAAGGAAAGTAGAGGAAACAGTTGCAACGGTGATGTTTTAATCCTGAAATTTTGGTTGGTTTGAAAATTTAATGCGTTTCTGAACTTTTTTTCTCTTTTGAGTTATTGTTTTTGCTGTTCACATGCTAGTTTAGATTCCTAAGAGGCTCGTTTGTATGCACTGCTGTTAGTCCAGGAACACAAGCTATCCATCTCTTGAACTGCTAAGGCCTGTAGATTATGTTGTCTTATTATTGTTTGCTGTGTGATCCTCTTTCTATAATAGCTGGCATATTGCATTGTTTTCTGTCATTACAGGCTGCTAAATTACGTTTGGAAACTGATTCGATAAGGATTGTTGCTACAGAAGAACAAAGACAGATATACGCTAAATTTGAAGAGATCGGGCATGCGGTATGTTTTAGTTTCCGGACTTTCCTAAAATCATCAATAAAAGTTGTGATTTTCATGAATATGTGTAGTTGCTGATATAATCCTTCTTCAGTTTAACTACTACAAGGATAATGTTAACACTTTCCTGGAACAAGTTGAGGAGGTGAGCAAGGAAACATTAGAAAAGTTAGATTGCCAAAGCTATTGAGGCATTGGAGGCATCTCCGGCATAACCGATTTTGAAGAACTCCCTGCTTTTGGCGCACCCTGGAGCTGTTCTTGTAACATTCCATGCTAAGTTTAATAGACAGCACTTTCCCCGTGCCTTGCTTGTTGTTTGTGTTGTAATCCTCCATCTTCATTTCTCTTTCAAAAGAGGGTAATCACTTGATAGTCTTCAGAAGATGGCCTACTGTATGAATTGCTACAGTTGTAAATTTGTAATGAAGTTAGTTTTGTTATCACTAGTGGCAACAATTACCATGCCTTTCAAGGCAAAATTTGATCAGCTCGAATAATATGCTAAGGGTCTGATCTTTTCAGCACGACATATTTTATAAGTGGGCACGCCTCTCAAGCTGTTGAATGTTGTATTCCTTTTTTTTTTAAAGTTCTATATAAATATTTTGTAAGTATTTCAAACCACTTTATCAACTTTTTAGCATTAAATCTGTTTATTTAAACCCTTAAGTAATTATCATAAATTTTAGCTTCATCCATCATACATTATGCCTATACCAGTGTCTCAGGAGTCAGGATTTCAGCTGACGCCTCCCGATGCCGTTGGATCATGAGGGGAAACTCGATCAGAACCGTCCGAACCATCTACCGGGACCTAGAAAGCTTTCCCCTGCCACGGGTCACACACACACACACACACACACAATCGGCTTTCCTTTCTTCGAGCCCATCTCGACTTTGCCGTGCGCTCAGCTCGCCGCCGCCGCCGGTCCGTGCAGCCCTCCGGCGACTGACCGCGACGCCCACCGCGCTGCGCCGAAAATGGTAAGCTCCTGACCCTTATTCGATTCCTTTTTCAAGTCACACTCTGGATCTGGGCCGCCCTTTCCCCTTCCGCAACCTCCTGGAACCGGCAGATCTCGCCTCGAAACGGACCCTCCCCTGGTCTGCTCCACGGTTTGGATGGGTTCCCTTCCAAGAGCCGATCACGAATTTGGAGTGGCTGGATGAGATCGTAGCATGCGCTCGGATTGCATCGTTTTCATGTTTTTTTGGTCAGATTATTTCGGAGTTTGAGAAGTATGGGTGAATGCTGATGTGTTCGTGCTCTTGTAGGCTAATACGCTGCGATTGTATCTTACTTGCATAAGGAACACTCTGGAGGCTGCCATGTGCTTGCAGGTACTCAATCAAACCCCCTCAGGAGTTACCATTCCTTGCACACTGATCATGATGTTATGCTGAAATTATTTTTTAGTGTAATTTAGGCTGAAATTGCACACCGTCAGAGAGCATGTTTATATCCTTGAGTGTAATTTAGGCTGCCTGTCTGTTTGCTTTACCTCTAGAATTTCCCTTGTCAAGAGGTCGAGAGGCACAACAAACCAGAGGTTGAGCTAAAGTAAGTTGTGCTTCAAACTAAACTCTGTTTACTCAATGTTATACTTATCGATTCTTGTTCTATGTTTTGTGACCAAGACCACGAGAAATTATTGCAATGATGTTTCAATTTGTGAAACTGGACTTTCAGCATCTAGTCAAAAATCAATGAATCTATCGCTACTGTAAACAGAGAAATCTTCTATTCTTTTTACCCCTGTGCATTTGTGGGCTCTGTTATCCAAATGTGTTGCTTAATGAATCCTGCTCCTGCCATGTTAGATACAGGTATAATTTTTCCCAAGTTAATTTCATAAGGTGTAGACTATTCAATAGAAAGGAACACCAGCTCCATCCTCGCTTTCCTTTATATATTGGCGGGAAGCCGGGAACTCTACAATTCTATGTTACCACACCTGAATTGAGAACAATCATTGTAACTTGAGATCATACATGCCCATGCTGACTACTTGACTAGTATATTTTGTCCTGAAACAGATGTTATCATACAGATACATTTTTACCTGTAGAACATCTAGATTTTACTTTTGTTTTCTACACCTTTTCGTGAATCTCCTATACCTCTTTTCATCCCTCACAAATTGACCCTCTTACTGTTTTTAATTCCTTATTTACAGGACTAGCCCTGAACTTCTTCTAAATCCAGTAAGTGTGCTCTTAACATCATCTCCAATTCAGCCCTATGATTCACGTGGTTATTAGACAGTAGCATAATTCTTTTTTGGTTTAATATCTTATTAGTTACATTCATTCACTTACAAAGCTAAATATTATCTCTACTGGTTATCTAGGATATATCTGAAATTACCTATGCTAGAAGTTAATGGCACTCTATTAGGTGAAAAAGTGACAACACATGTAATCGTACCACGCTGGGAAGCATATGTTTTGACGTTTGTTTTAAGGCAGACTTTTTTCAAACATTCTGTCAATGTTTGCACCATGCTTATTGCTTGACTATGAAATTTTATGGGTATTTGGAATTTAGGATCAAAGATGAATGGTGTATTTCAACATACTTGCCTGTAATTAGTTTTGTCATACACATCAAAAGTGTGGAGCTTATCTTGATGGTATGTACGCCTGATTTTTCATTCACAAAATTCTGGAACTTGTGACACGAAATACATGCTGTAAGGCAGGAACATATCTGGTGCCATGTCTGATAACCCTCATATTATTTAGCCCTTATGAACTCCACTGAATTCTTATTGAAAGTTAGTTAATGTAAATGTGATTGCTCAATACCAATCTGTTGCTATTTGGCAGTTTACTGGCAGATGTAGCGTACTCTGTTCTTCACAGCCTTGTTTGTTTAGAGAGAGATTTACTATAAGCTCCTAGTTTCTTCAGAATTATGATCCACAGTTCTATAATATTTTCATTCAACAGGTGCTCATATGCCGTAATGAAGCAGAAAAGTGTTTGATAGAGACTTCGATCAACTCTATTCGTATTAGCATGAAGGTAATGATGAAAAACTGGTTGGATGTTACTTCACTTGTATTGGGATAATGGCAGTCAACCATTTGTCATCTGATATACTATTATATGCTTTTATTTTTATTATTTGTCAGGTTAAACAGGCAGATGAACTAGAAAATATTCTTGCAAAGAAGTTCCTCAGGTTTTTATCAATGAGAGCAGAGGCATTCCAAGTGTTGAGGAGAAAACCAGTTCAGGTATGACAATGTATATGTGTAAACCTAGGCTCCTAGCACCTTCAGAAGGGCTGTTATCTCTAGTTATATATTTTTCATAACAGTTCATTAACTGTCCGCAACCAGAGTTGATCTAGTAGTGCTACTAGGCACATTAATACAGTATTCAAGAATCAAAACAACCTAATGCTAGTTTATGTTGTGACCTAGAGTTTAAGTAGCATATGAATTTTCCTTCTTGATGATCTTTTTCATGCTGGTTAGCCAATTTTATGCTTTTTTTTCTTATCTGCAAAAAGTGTTCTGAGTATACTTCATTGTATCAAGTGACACCATTGCATCACAGCACTGGAAAGTGGCTAACTTGGTTTTGTTGTCTTTCAGGGTTATGATATTAGTTTCCTAATAACAAACTACCACTGTGAGGACATGCACAAGCATAAGCTCATAGATTTCATAGTCCAATTTATGGAGGTAAGAAAACGGTTCTCCGTGGCCTTCCTTTTTATACACTTTGTGCATTTGTGTAATAGGTGCAAGTGCACGTTATACTCATACCACAACTGCTGGTCTGTGCTGTAGGACATTGACAAGGAGATCAGTGAGCTAAAGCTTTCGGTAAATACACGTGGCCGGTTAGTGGCAACTGAATTTCTGAAGCAGTTCATATGACGCATCGATAGCGGTGCTTAAAAAATATACAATTCTAGCATTGTTAGCTATGTTGATCTCAGCCTTTGTGGAGCAAATCTGGAAGGAGTTTTCCACGATTTGCTTCTCCTTTTTGTAAATGCGTTGACAAGGATATGAATTCTTGATATCACTAGACCTCATTGACAGCTGAAATCTGCTCTGGAAAGACCTTCGACGAGAGGAAAATTTTCATTGCCTGTAGGCGAATAACACACTTGTTTGCTCTTGTCGTCTCCGATTCCAATTCCATGGCAAGCTGCGCAAATCTATTTCATTATTCAACCTATTAGCTTCAATCGGCGTCGCGAATTCCTGAAGCGGAATCAAGCCCTAGGGCTAGATAGCAGGCTTGTGCGCTGCCGTCAAGCTAGCAATGGCGTCGTCGTCCCACTCTTGTCCTGCCAGGAAGCCGGCTGACACCTCCAGGCTCGCTGCTGCCGCTGCAGTCCGTGAAGGCGGCAAGCTAGCAACGGCGGTGGCAGCGGCTGCTGTCTACAAGAAGCGCACCCCAACATATGAGGTTCCAAACTTTTGATTGATCAGTATCATGGTTCTTTCATGTGCCAATTAAGCTTGGTTAATTGCAATTATGTTTGAAGTTTGATCAGTTTTGGACTTTTGATTGATTAGTACCATGGACATGATTGTAGCTCAGTTTTGGGCCCGGGATCAACAAGTTGTGTCTTTCAGTTTCCTGTGCTCATTGCACAATTCAGGCCTGCAAAGTAAACCTGATTATATATGGTGTTATTCGGATGGAAAATTTTAAAAGTTCATCCGTTTTTTATATGTTACTTGTTTTCTTAGTGATATATAGTTCCAAGACTCACATATCAGTTATAAAACGAGTGACATAAAAGAAAACATGTAAATTTTTAGTAAGATATAAAGAATTATCTCAAGACAGACCATGAAACACGAAGCAGAGCATTCATTTCACTAGGTAACATGTCCTTTTCAGACCAAGGTCTGCATGGCGACATAAAATGCCACAAGTCCAGTTCTGCTTTCAGATCAAGGCCCTGCATGGTGACATGACCTGATACTGGACTTCCCATATCCATTTCAACACCACCACTGGCTTTTACAGTGCCTCAAAACTACAAGTACATGAACTCGACACAAGTTGGATAATGCAAGGATTCCAATATCACATCCACCAATACCTTTGCTCTACAGTAAACCTGGTAAGTGTAGGAGTCTTGGTAATGAGCATTTTTAGTTGCTTTGCCACCAGTTAACCGATTTATCCCTTGTAGTGAAGCTGAGATTGTAGAATCTGGTTGTCCTCCAGCAACCTGTCGTATTCCAAGAGAAGCTCCTCTGACTGCTTCTGTAGGGCATCCACATGGGCCTCTGCTTCCAATGCCTTCTTCTCGTGATCTTCAGACTTGGATTTCAGCTTCTTCATACTCTCATTTAGCTTAGCAATCTCCTGCTGAAGCTTCTTTATTTCACTCGAAGATTTCTCCTCCTTTTCACGGAAGGACCGGTTCTCCATTTGAAGTTTCTCTACCTCCTCTCTTGATGTGTTTGCTGCTTTCCTCAGTGTAATGAGCTTTCGGACGTAGTGGTGCAACCGGTCTATAACAAATGCAAGGAACAGAGTAAACCCTGCAAGGAGAGACCAAGTGTCAGACTATCATGCTTGCCAGATATAACTATGAATGCATATCCCAATTGTACCTAGAGATAATGCTATATTTTTATTGAAGATAACAACACTAAACTAGACTTAAAGCAGATATATTGGAAATGCCAATAAAGTATAGCATGTGTTTCAAATGTTCAGAAAAATAGTCTGACAATTTATCACTTCCGGTCTGAGACTCCCAGCCTTCCTGAAGGAAAGGTCAGATTGGACCGACAGCTTCAGAGTTCAGCCAACATGTTGTGTATTTCACTTAAGTAAAACTGATTTATTACTTTATTGGTGTCTAGATGATTCATTGGTTAATAGCACCGTGTAGGGTAGGAACTCTAATTGTGATAGGTACAATGTGTGTAAATTAGGCCTTGTTTGAACAGGCTGACAAAGTGACACTGGTAGTACACCTTTAGAGTTGTCTTGGTAATTGGTATAGTACTCTGCAGATCCAACAAACCCTCCACTGCATAAACCGGTATCAACTCCAAATGGGTACATCATGACTTACCCTAAGGCATAGACATGAAACATGTATCATCTATAATTTTTCTACATTGGCAGTTTGCGCAGCTATCATGATTCCTAACTTGTACTCCCTCCGTTTCATATTATAAGTCATTTGACTTTTTTGAAGTCAAACTTCTCTAACTTTGACCAAGTCTAAAGAAAATTATATTAACATCTATAATATCTAATAAATACCCTATTAATATATATTTTATTGTAGATTTAATGAAACTAATTTGATGCTCTAGATGTTAATATATCTTTCTATAAAATTGATCAAATTTCGAGAAGTTTGACTTATAAAAAGTCAAATGTCTTATAATATATAACTGAGGGAGTAATAGAATAATTTATTGACCCATGACTAATACACTACTAACATAGCCAATTAAAAGTAAAATGTACTACAGTCACTAACAAAGAAATCTGGTTGTCTTGAAGCCGTTCCTTGATCTAACCTTCATATGAATTCCCTAATTTTACATCCTAGCTCCTGCCCTTTCCTTGTTCTACCCTACAACCTTAAGTTTTTGTACAACATGATCACATAACGGACACTTGTCATTCTATTTCTCTAATACTTTCTGCTCACTTGGCATGATATAATTTATCATTTAATACAACGCAATAAACACCTGTCTGAGCAAAAAACTGTGGGCAGACTAACAGAGGAGAAGAGGCTGACATTCTGAACACCCACCAAACAATGCACTATAGTCAAAGAACAAATGATTTCTCACTCCATGCTACCATAATTTGTTGACACCTAAATGGAGCATGAAAGCAACAAAAACCTGGTGCAAGCCTAAGTAATTGGAGGTCCTTATTGTATCCAAACCAGTACACAGTAACATAGTATTTCTTTACCAGTTGACCTCACATTCACAAGGAACATGACATAAATGCAAGGTGCAATTTGCTCATAAACAATTGAACATACACAACATTCTTCAATGATAGGAGGCTTGGCAACTTATTGCTTCTAATTTAGTCTAAACTCTGTACTGTAGTCTCTGTGCACCTTAGGGGTTAATCAGGATTTGGTTTGCACAATTCAGCTAGCTCCTTGACCATTTACAGTGCTAAGTCGAGTAAAGGATTACTTAAGAAAGAAGGCGGCAATGCGTGCTCACCGATGAGAGAAGCCTCGAGGAGGTGCGTCCTCCAGAGCACCTGGTCCATGGGGCTGACGGTGCCGAGCTTGAGCCCCCTGTTCTGGATCTTGAGGATGCTGGCGACGCTGGACATGAGGAGCACGGAGAGCGTGCAGGCGATGGTCTTCACGGTGGCCGGGCCCTTCCCCGTCTTCACCTGGTCCACGCCGCGCATCGCCAGCTCCCGCAACGGCCCGACCTTCACCATCAGCAGCAGCGCCGCCGCCCCCTCCGCGAACACCACAAGAAACAGCAGCTGAATCATCTTTCTCCTACCTACGCCTCCGTCCCTCTCCACCAATCTACTGTTCTACACCTCCACCTTAGCAACGCCCAAGAAAACTGGGATTTTTAGCGAAATGACCAACTTTTCTCCATTTCTTCCGCATCAAATAGAGGAATCGGTGCTGGAGTCGAGGTTGCTGTGCAAAAACTCCACACCAAATGCTGCGCCACCTGGTAACCTCACCTCCGACGGGAGGGGAAAAATCACAAATTTGATGCGGGGATTTGGAGATGGACAAGAACCTGCCACCTTTCTTGCCCCGCAGAAGGGTAGCTCGTCAGCTATCAATAGACCAAACCAAAAGAAGGGGAGCAAACGAAATTTTCAGAGGAACCAGGAAAAGATGAAACTCCACCTTGCCTCTCTCGCCAAGAACCAACCAAAATAGCTCAAAGCAATCAAGAATCTGTAGCCTGTGGGCAGACTATGGGTACCACGCCAAAGGTGTGAGGGGTTAGAGGAGAGAAAGGTGGCGGCGAAAGGCGACGAGGCGTGCAAGCAGGAGAAGGAGAAAGAGAGAGGGGCCAAGGAGGAGTGGGAGTGGGAGTGGGAGTGTGAAAGTTCTTGGCCCCTGCCTGCTCATCAGTTCTCTCTTTTCTGGTTAATAATGGCGATTAACACCGCTAATCCTAAAGCTCCTGGAACATGCTTAACTTTCAAGAGGTTTAGAAAGCTATGAGCAGGGCACTGGCAACTTTACTTGAGACAACCTTTTTTTTTTCAGATAAGTATGCGCTCTTTTCTGTTTAATCTTTGTGTTAAAGCAGGTTATTTTTCTTTCAACCGCTTAGGCCTTTGTAGAGTGTACGTTTCCTGTAAAAGCACTGAAAATCCACAAAAACTCGTTGGTAAAATAAAACAAAGGCTTGAACCTTTCGTAAAACATGCTCAGTTCCTCTCAAAATATAATAAGACTTATATAT
>KE373058.1:191861-208834 GCA_000418225.1 Zizania latifolia
ACTGTATCGGAGGGACAAATAGAAACCTTCAGATTACATGTTAAAATTGTTTTGGTACGTGTAAAAATTGATAAGGTTACAACAAGCCAGCCATAAGGAATAGTTGGGCCTTTGACAAAAACGAAAAGGCAAAGACACAAGAAAAATGATTTGATGCAAAATTAAACCACCAAAAGAATTCTTACAGCCAATACATATAATCTATCCTTTATAAGCATAAAATTATGGGCAGATATCGAACCTGAATATCGAGAAATAGCTGCATACAGATTTTGTCAGTATCAGATATGATGTTATCTGAGGCATCAGTACTAGCTCCTACTCGTCTTTGTGCACCTTGACGTAGTCTTTGCAATGATGATTCAGTTTTCCTGGCCTTTATATTGAGTGAAAACGATTTGAATCACTGATAAGCAGAACTGAAATTCATAAGCAGTTAAGCACTCTGTACTTACCACATTAACTACTTCAGATACCATGTCATAATAAATTGCAGTGATCTTGTCTGTAGATCCATGGAGAAGCTTTGTTTTATCATCTTCTGATAAATAGTGAATACGGTCTGCTTCAAGAAAGACCTACAGGAAACAGGAAAAGCACATCAAAAATACAAATATGAAAAATAATGTAAAGACGCATCTTTATAACCGCTTGAACACCCGCAACATGGTGAAACACAAGCTCTCCTTGATGGGGATAACAACCAAACTAACAAGTGCTATGTATCATCCATGTCATGAACCAAATTTATAATGGGATAAACACCTCCAAGAGGATAACCGGACGACGTCGGCTGTTAGGGATGAGAGAATCTTAGACTAGGATGGTGAACAATGAGGAGAAATTAGACTAATTCTTCATTGCTTAATGAAATAGAAATACAACCCATCCTTATATAGATGGCATGACTTGCCTTTCAAGAAGCTAATCTCTAAAATCTAGAAAATAGATTACAACTTAATCTAATCTTATCTCTAAAATAAGAAGTCTAATTTTATCTATAAACTAACAATTCCTAAATAGGTGCTACAATAATGAGTGGGTATTGTTCACATCGCTAGGTAGGCCCATGCCATTACCCTTTCGAGTAGCTTGTCGCCTTGTCCTCAAGCTGCAGTACAGCATTAATCCTAACATGATGTCTAATGAAGCTATGATTCAAACCTTTTACATCTTAGCTTACTACATTATTGTGAACTAAAAATAAATCTAAGATTATTATGGGTCACCAAGCCCTCCTAGCTTGAGGTGGATCTTCTTCTCGGCACCATAGACATCAAGCAACTGATGGAGTACCTCCTCAGTAACTAGGTAGAGTAGATGGCTCACCGTGACAAGGAGAACTTCTGTATTTTAAGATCAGCACCAGAAGCCAGAAGCCATGGTAACTATGCCTATGTTGTCTCAACATAGCAGGTTGATGAATATTAGGGAGAGATTATACTAATTCTCATTGCTTAATGAAAAATATGAAATAGAGATATAACCCATCCTTATAGATGATATGACTTGACTCTCAAAAAGCTAATCTCTAAAATCTAGGAAATAGATTACAACTCAATCTAATCTTATCTCTAAAATAAGAAGCTTAATCTTATCTCTAAACTAACAATTCCTAAATTGCAGCTACAGTCACGCCCTAAATTGGGCTAGGTTGTGGGCCTTGGTCTCTAGGCCCATGCCCATGACAGACCATTACATTTCATAATCAGCAAGAACACATACTGAATGCAACCATTAGGGCTTCTGACACAGATACTACCAGTTAACTTTTGATGGTTGACTTTAGAGAACATAAATCGTAAAACAGAAGAAATACAGGAAGTTCATTTACTCATTCACCTTAAGGGGATGCAAAATCCCAGATACATATGGAGAATGCCTCACAGGAAGCTTATTGGTCATCCTGTATGTCGCTGTTATTCCCTTTAGGTGCTTCAAGTCCTACAATCAACCCAAAATATAGTTGGACAATCAGAGAACAAAGGACCATAGCTCAACATTGTAAAATTAAATAACATGTTTAAAATACAGCATTAGCATCCATATCCAAGCGATGTTTCATGTTTAAACAAAAGACTCATATGATTTCTGTCCTGTTTCTTTTTTTAAGCATAACAAAATTAAGTTGTCCTTTTCAAGGGGGAAAGGAACTGACACTTTCATTATGTAACATAGGAGTGATGAACCACAGATAAAGTAAGAAAATGCTGACAGGGCTTCTCTTCAGCTGACTTTGGTCTACTCACCTCATTAGACCTTTTAACTATCACCTTGATCACGGCATTCATTATGGCAGGCAACAATTCCTTTAAAGGCTCGACAGCTTGCAGTATACTTTGTTTCACAAGAGTAAGTACTTCAGTGGGGCATGATGCTAGCAATTGGTTTATGTGTTCCAAAAAATGGCCTGATTCTGAAAGCTCACCAATTACACCATTTACATCATGAATTACCTGTGCATGAATGAATACAACATTTAAATGCAATTCACAAAACATATGAAACGACACGCCTTAGCATTCAAGAGTATTGTCGATATGGCGTACATATATAAAATCCTCCACAGGTACAGATAGTGCCCATTCAGCATCTGCAGGAGAATTTGAGCTCCCATCAGAAGCTTTACGTGAAGCCAGACCAGAAGAAAGCCATGTTGTATACCTTATTGTGGAATGCAGAACAAAAAAGGTCAACCACCATATGTTAAATCATAAAAAATAAGGCAATGAGTCATGTGCAGTAGCTATACCTTGAAATAAGCTGCAAAGACAAGCGCAGGAATTTATCAGAGTGAGAGAAAACGAGAACCTCATCACTCCAGCAAACCTGCAAACTTTCTAAGAGCTTAATACTTTGTTTCAGCAACAATGTCTTCGGCTTCGTTTGATTCTCATGCACTCCAACAGGAGTCATTGAGGCTGTAAGAGCAGAATCAAGACCACCAGCAATGTCCTGAAATCTTAGGATCGAACCAACAGAAGTCAAGTTAGAAACAAGGTTCTGAAGAGCACCACTTAAAAACAGAATAATATAGATATTTATGCTTACTTTAACATAAAATAGACAGCAACATGCCACTGTCGCATGAAATCGGCATAAGCAGGCTCAGAGCGGAACTTTGTCACAGCAGGCTTTGATGAACAGTAACCTACAGGACGAAATATTTGACCAATTACACACAATAGTCATGTGTATCCATATTTAACCCTATCTAGCCATATTTCCTTATTGGCCCTATATGATGGTTATTCCACTAATAGCATCAAATAGATAGGTATACACTGGCATGCTTTGCCAGTAAGCATAGCATATTATTGAAGTGGACCTAGCAGATCAAATACAAAACAATAACCACATTGCAAAATAATTAGGAATACCTTCAAGAAAATCAAGGAATCTTAAGCTCGCTTTGTAGTTTTTCAGGAATTGTTTAGGTTTTCCAGGAGAAGTGGCCCCAGGCTTTCCCTTCTGGATTGCCAAATGTACTTCTTTGAGTATTGAATTGGCCAGAAAATCAAAAACATGAAGTCCGGAGTTTGCTGCAAATCAACCGAAAGAAAATTAGATGATGTGTCAATCTAAGCCCTTATGCAACATTTAGCATTCAAACTTATTAAATACTAAGTAATGACGGTTTTTCAATGGAACTTGTAAACCGTATTTACCTGATGAAGATATTTCCAAAATAAATTTGCAGTCTTTTTCTACGCATTGCATTATCTGCCCATAATCATCTTCCAGCTCATCAGAAGATATCCCAGCAACTGCTTTTGCATAATTTTGAGGGACAATTTTCTGGATCAACGGTGACACCACTGTTGTACGGAATATCTCTTCAGCTGAGGATGTGTTGTCGACAGCAGCATAAGCACGCAAACAGTTGTATATTACTTTGTCATCACGATGTTCTAGACCATCCACAAGGCAATGCTCCAAACTACCATCAAGTAGTTTTGTAGCACCTTGGACCCTCTTCTCCATGTTCTCAATAAAAGGGAGGTTCTGTACTGCCATAATGTAACAGAATAAGAATCATAAATATAAGTTGAATTCAAATGTACATGGTAGCATCAGGTAACAATAAAACAAAAGATACCGATGCAAAATCATGTTGGCACTTTGGCAGTTTGCCCCAAGACTGGCACAAAACTTGCAGATAAAAATTTAACAAAATTCTCTATGAAATACAAGTAGTAGCCTATTTTTTCTTACAGTTATTAATCCAAAATCTTATATTACAATGTAGTTTTACACTTTTACTGTGTGTAGTACCCTTTCAATAGTCAATGGTGACAAAAAGAACTTTGCGGAAATCAGCTTCATTCAATTTGCATTGCGGTTTCTCCCTAACGGTTTTGCTCAGCAACAAAATAAAGAAAAACAGAAGGTAAATGCAAGTTAGAAATGCAAATGGACCAGTAGTTTATAGTGAGGTGGCGACACAAACCTGCGCATGACTGATGTAGAATTTGAGCCGGTTCATCTCACTGGCAATTCTTTCTAGGAGAATGCTTTGTGTTTCCCTAACATCTGTCCCAGCCTCCACATTTGGTGGTGTGTTAGCATTGCCTGAGTAGCCCTTGTCACCAGAAACAGTGTGAACATTTGATGAATCAGATGGTGCGGTTGGCAGTTCCTTGATCAGTTTCTCAACCTGGGGGACAAAAGTAAACTTCAGATTTCAGAAGCCTTAACAGTATCCTCTACCTACAAAAGATGATGTATACAATTGGAATATATATACACAATTTGGCCTAAGGAAACCTTGGCTTGGTGAAATAATCTAGGCGACCATTGTGATAAGCCAGCAAATTTTGGAACATGAAAATTTCATCATTACGACATGTCAAAGCATTACAGTTCCGTCATGTATATATGCATCTGTATGCAAAGTGAAAAGGAAGTCAGTGCTGACATATGGATCATCTGTATACACAATAAAAGATGTTCTCGGCAATGATATATGGGCAGGTTAAGATTCCAACAATGAGAACAAACAGGGCAGGACATACATAAGATCTATTGGTGCATTCAAATGGAAATGCTAAATTCCTAGTACGAATTAGTTGAGAAACTATAAGCTTCCACATAATTCAGGAAATGAACAGTCAAACATTGATGGCAGAAGACCAGAATGATACAGCTTCAGAAGGCTGACGGGTGACCTCCACACAAATTCCATATGTAGTTGGATCTAACAGTGCAATGCTGATGAGATCAATTATAGGGAGAACAAGCTACATTAGCGTTTAATCAGGTGTAGAGTGGGATGGGACCTTTGAGACAACATGCGAGGTGTCGAGCAGCAGCTCGAGAAGCTCGCGGGCGGCAGTGGCAGCCGCACGCTGCTCGAGGCCTGCGCGGAGGGCTGCAAGCGCGGCGGCCGCGGCGGCACGGAAGGCGGCGACCTTGTCCCTCAGCTCGGCGAGCGGGGCGCGCATGCGCGCGGCCGCGGCATCGACGCCCTTGAGGCGGGCGCTGAGGCCGACGAAGTCAGCGTAGTCCCGGTTGATGAGGCCTACGAGCTCGGCGCGGAGGGCGGCGAGGTGGGATCGGAGCTCGGCGGCGAGGCTGTCGAGGGGCACGTAGGAGCGGAGGTCGGCGACGTAGACGTCCGGGTCGAAGTCGGCGCGGAGGAAGGCCTCGGGCTTGAACCACGGAGGGTGCGCCTCGATGGGCTCGCCGAAGAGGTCCGTCGGCGCCACGGCGAGATCCGCCATGGCTTGGATCTGAGGGAGGCGGGGGAGTGAGGTCAGGAGGGATGGAGATCTGGTAGCAGCCTAAACAGGCGACAGGAAGACGACGGGATGGGCCCACCTTGCAGCTGAATTGGGCCCATTTCAATAAATTCACTTCGTTTTACACATTTTCGGATTCGGTTTTAACAGGGTTTCTAATCGCTTACATCACACGTAAAATAAATCTATCGTAAAATTTAATTATATAAAGATGAAGCTATACTAAGAGCATCTCCAAGAGAACTCCTATATATATTTCTAAATTTAAAATTTTGAATTTTGAAGAAAAACTAGACTCCAACAAAACCCCTAAATCAATCTCTTTTCTAAACTATTTTCTAAATCCCTTTCTATCTATCTCAAAAATAGGATTACTGCTACTTCCTTATTTTTGCTGGCGCCGATCTCTCCTCTGGCACGCGTCTTTTTTTCGCTCCTACCGCCTGTATCCAACGCGCCGCTCGCAACCCACCGTCCCCCAGCACGCCACCCGCACCCCGCCGTCCCCGCCGTCCCCAGCGCCCCTCTTCCCAATCTCAACCCTAGCTCCCATATCGTCATCTCCGCGGCCGCGACCGCCTTCGACAGCCATGGCGACTGACCCCACTCTGTGGCGTCGCGTGGACATGAGCAAGCAGGGCCATCGCATAGGGAACAGGGAGGCCTAGGCCATGGCGCGCACAACGGTTGACCGTGCCGCTGGCACCATTGGATGCCTTCTGGGCTGACTACTTTGTCACCGACGGCCTCCTCCTCTACGTCTCCGAGAGGTATCAGCAACACCTCTCTTTCTATTGCATTTTCGGTTCTTGCAGAGGCAATGAAGGGCTTTCCTCAGCTTGAGGAGCCAGATATTACAATATATTCATTGTGTGGAGATGTGTGTCAGTCTATTGGCAAAGCTTGCCCACAACTTAAATGCTTCAGGCTGTATATGGATTGTGGAGAAGATTGGGGCGTGGATGATGACACTGAAGCATTAGGGATTGCTAATAATATGCCTGAGCTCCGAGAGCTTCAGTTGATCGACAACTGCCTAACTAAAGATGGGCTGATATCAATCGTTGACAATTGGCTGCACCTTGAATCTGTGGACATACGCCAGTGCTACAACATTCGAATGGATGATGCTCTGAAATCAAAGTGGGCTAGAATCAGAAATCTTAAGCTTCCTCATGACTCAATCTCTGATTTCAAGTACTGTGCTTACATGTCCAGCAGCGTTTTTTTACTGTGGATCTGATGATGATGATGCCAATTTCAATGATACGGATGATTTTGATGAAACAGGCTCATTTGGTGCTATGGAAAAAGACTAATTTGAAAATAGGGATTAAAAATAAAGGAAAAATACTGTGTATTAAGTTAATTTTTAGGGAACATCAGAGATAAGACGGTTCCTACATCAAGTTTTAGGGAATAAAATTTAAAACATCTCTTGGAGATGTTCTAACGCTGCGCCTTTTCCTCAAAAATTGACTTCGGTTCATGAGCCTCAAAGTGACTTAACTCGGCTCGTCGTAGCTAGAATGAGTCAAGCATGTGCCAGCTGCATGGCCTATGTTTTATGGTTTTAGATTAGAAGACATTTTATTTGAGTATAATATACGAATTTAGACTGTTATTATTATTTATGTAATGTTTTTTATTAATTAATTATATTTTATTTTTAGTGTATACAATGTTTCTTTTTAATTTCTCATATTTTATTTTTAATTGTACTACACATCATGCGTAATTTTACATTCTGTAGTTAGATACATTTATAAATAGTCATATGGGCTGGCATGAGGCACGACTATTTTAGCCTGGCTCAAGTCTAATCTGGCCCGACCGCTATCAGGTCGGCTCGACACGAAGCTCCATTCCGTGTCTAGGCTAAGACCTCAACCCGTGAGTTGGTAAGACACGGCCCAATATAAATGTTCAGCCCGAACCAAGCCCAGCCACCACGGCCCATCTCGCCCATATATATACCCTAGTGGCTGTTGGGTTATGGAGAGGCTACGCTGACGCTTAATTTTAAAATTTTACCCCGTTAGCCCAGGAACCATACGTGTAATGGAATCATGAATCGTTACCTCAGGTCTCGAGACGCGCTCGGGCAGCGGAAGTAGAGTTGATGAAGCGCGTCCTCGATCTACTCCTCACAACTCTGTCCGTTCGTTGGCGGCGAAGTTGGCGTAATCCAACGTTCTCCAAGAAAGAAGAACAGCACCAATGCAGCAACGGTGCCTCTACGGTATCCACACGTACAGGGACGAGATCACCTTGCGCCGACGTGCTAGCACCACTCGCGAGATCCGGAAGATTAATCACAACACTTGTGATCGTAGAGGGAGGAGAGGTGGTGGCTAAGGTTCTCAACTAGAAGCAATAGCAGCAACAACCAGCCGCCTTTTCATGCTTGCCCCACCTCTCTTTATATAGTGCCCTATCGTGGGTCTTTAATCTGTATTAAAGCCCAACAGATCTAATCTGTTCGCCTGGTCCGGAACTTCCGGCTACAGCCGGAACTTCCAGACCCCGGAACTTCTAGCTACAGCCGGAACTTCCGAAAATGACCTTATGTATCGAATTAATTCTCGACCCGAAACTTCCGGCTACAGCCAAAACTTCCGATTCGTTCAGAAAATCAAATACTGGGGCTGACCCGAAACTTCTGGTCCTACCAGAACTTTCAGATGCTCCAGAACCCAAAACTTCCGGCTACAGCCGGAACTTCCGGTCCCCCAGAATTTTCTTGGGCACAATTCCATCAGTGGCTCAGTCACATGTGGCACATGTTCATCGCCCCTGGCTCCATCCCCGACCCTCACTCCCTTAAACCCTAGCACAGGCAGCGGCGACGACGTGTCGCAGGCTCATAGCTCCCCAAGACCCTAAGTTCCCAGCGGTAGTGGCCAGTCCTCCCAACCTCGCCAATTTGCCCCCTCGGCGACAACCCTCTCGCTGACCGCCCGACTCTCTCCCCGTCGTGATGGAAATATGCCCAAGAGAATTCTGGGGGAACTGGAAGTTCTGGCTTGAGGCTAGAAGTTATAGGTTCTGGTGCATTCGGAAGTTCCGGTTAGATCGGAAGTTCTGGGCCAGCCCTAGTTTCAGTTTCGATTTCTAGAGGAACCGGAAGTTTTGGTTGGACCGAAAGTTCCTAGCATGCCTGAAAGGTGAATTCTGGACGAACCGGAACTTCTGGGTCGAAATAAATTCGATACAGAATGTTATTTTCGGAAGTTCCAGTTGGACCGGAAGTTCTGGGTGCAGAAGTTCCGGTTAGGCCGGATGTTTCGGGGTCTGGAAGTTTCGGTTAGGACCAGAAGTTCTGGGCAGAAATAAATTCGTACAGAATGTTATTTTCGGAAGTTCCGGTTAGGACCGAAAGTTCCAGGCCAGACGAACATATTAGATAGTTAGGCTTTAATACTGATTAAAGGCACATGAGAGGGCACTATATAAGGAGAGGAGGGGCTAGGACGAAAAGGCTGCTGTTGATTCGATCTAACCCTAGCCGCCACCTCTCCTGGCTACATCGGTTGTGGCCGTCTCTCTCCTAACTTGCCGCGTGGTACTAGCATACTAGCTTGAGGTGATCCCGTCCCTGTACATGTGTTCATCGCCGACGAACGGACGGAGCTGGGCGGAGTTCTTCGAGGACGCGCTTCACCAACTCTTCTTCCGCTGCACTAGCGCGTCTCGCGTTAGAGGTAAACGATCTATGATCCCATTACACACATGGTTCTTAGGCGAACGGGATAAAATTTTTAAAATTAACGCTAGCGTAACCTCCCCATAACCCAACACGTCGATCCACCGCCCCTCCTCGGTGACGACCCTCTCGCCAATGGACGCACCATCATCGATCGTCCGACTCTCTCCCCATCATGTTACAGACTGTTGCTTATTGTTCTGTAATCTGTAGTTGATTGTTAATTGTTATGTGATTCTGGCTTAGTGGCTTCTTGTTTCTAGGATTATAACCTGATGAGCATTTGAGTTACTCTAGAGCTGTCAGTGACTTAGTGTATTCCGTTTGGGTTTGGAGAGACCTTATGTTTGATGCATGTAACATTAGCTGCTTGAAGCAATGTGTATGTAATATTAGATTTACAGTCTCAATCACATTACACTTTGTCTGTGCTTACATTAAAAAAAAGATAATTTGGCTCTGCCATGTTTTACACGTCTCCAGGTTAAGAGAAAAGGGGTATATGATTCTAAGCCTTGGACTGGCACGAGCCTATTGGCCGTCATGCTTTTGAGCTGGCACGGCTCGATTTTGGCTGTAGTTGTGCTGTGTCTAGGCTAAAGCCTCGATCCATAGGCTAACACGGTATGGCCCGAAAACATAGCCGGATCATGCTGGCCAGGCTAGGTCGGACGGTTTATATGGCCATCTATAGATACATTGAAAATTGTGAGGCTCACTAGCTAATTCGAGTTGACTAAGTCACCAAACGATAAGTCTAGGTTTTAGCTCGCGTGGCGGCTCTTCCAGCCCTAGCCTCGGACAATTTACGCGTGTTGAGAGCGCAAAGGCAGTTTCGTTTCGTTTTGTATCCAACACCTGCTGCTTCCGAACAACAAAAAATGTAGATTAACAGCTAGACGCCGGCTATCTAATTGTTGAACCCAATTATTTGTCTAGTCAACAAAGAGCAGCGCTAGTATAGTTTACTCCATCGAAGAAGCTGGCACACAGGAACACATCAACACAGGATGGGCTACCACTACTTTACATTTCGTCTTTTTTTCAGAGAAGAAAAACACAGCACATGAACCTCAGAATTATTATCTCCGGGGACTACAAAATTTCAGAGGCGAAAATGCGGTGTCGGTGGAACAAAGCTAGAACGTCGTTGCGACGCCTGAAGCGCAAGCAGCAACAACCGCAACGCCAACGGAAGCAAATGCGAGTTCCGTGTTGAGCTCAAGTTAACAAAACTGCTACTAGACCAGTTATTAATAGTGATCGAACGACTAATTATCATAAACCATTGACTAGTGAGAAGATCGATAAATGTTTCGTTACTCTCCGGCAAAGCTGAATGTCAACGGCCACCAATTTTTTTTATCTCTTTGTTTTCATGTTTTCACCATGTATGCACATCTCCCTGCAGTCTAACTAATAGTCTATAGTTAATAAAGTATGTATATATCAGCTTAATTTTATATCTTCTCTGTTTTACTCTAGTTTCGTTACCGCTGTTCCTGGCGGTTACCGCGGTTGAGAGAACTCTGATCGGGCTTGCAACTAAGTCTCGGAGTTTATGAAATGCTTACTCTCAAACTTTTTGTTTGCCTCTTTGGTTTGACAGGCAGAACGGCGGCGAAGACGACGACTTCCAGGCAGGCAGAAGCTTCCTTTCTTCCGGTACAACCACCAAACCATTTCATGGTGTTTTTCATATCGTCGTCTGCTACGCGCCATCTTACTTTCCTTCTCATCGTCTCCTTTCCTTGTTGTTTAATGAACCAGCTTCTCCTTCTCCCTTTTGAATTGTTAAGTCGGAGGACAGCAACGACGACGCATGTGCTGCCCTGCAGCACAAGGAATCATGATTCCGCCGTTCCATCTGCACCGTCGTCGTGTGTGCCAAACGCTGGCATTAGTAGACGTGCTACCACCTCAAACGCAAAGCAGATTAGTTACCAGCTCGTGCTGCTTGCCGATTTTTACCACTTCTGCTTTCATGCTCTGGGTGTCAGACCGTCAGGCCCTTGGCTTCATTGGATTCAGAGATTTCAGATGGTTTGGTTCCTCGTTGGATTCAGTATCGAATTTCTCGATTTTTCTGAACTTCCCTAGCGTCAGCATCGCAGCGTTGCCTGGTCTGAAAAATGCATGCCTGTTTTGGCTCGGGAAACAAATTACATACTACCTAGTCTCGCAATTCGTGATGTAGTGTGCACGCATTCGTGATTCTTGTTCGGTGATATATACTTAGGAATATGTTTGGTTAAACTATAGATTTTAAAAAACTACTATAATCTTTGAAAAAACAACAAAATTATTTAGTTGAAGTGGTTATGGATCTACGGTGGAGTGATTCTATTAAATTTAATAATAAAACATGACGATTCTATATCTCAATTAACAGTAAGAATAATAAGAATCATATGAACTGGTAAAGAGATCGAATAACAATATATGGGACAGACAATATACCGATAAAAATTTATTGTGATTGAAAAAAACTAGTTTTATGAGGTACTTTCTAAAGAAAAGGTAAATTGGAAAAGCGGAACGAAACAAACCCTAATTATGCTCACTTGGCCTGCAATAATTGTCCTGCTACTTGCATTGGGCTCCATTGCATGGTGCCATTCTGCACGAGGGTAACGTATGAACGTATGTATCATCGTGCACCTAAACAGCAACTCCTCCTCTGACGACGGCTCAGCTTGCAATGGCATTGCGAGGTCCCCAGCAAAGCTGTGGACGGTAGCACGATGGATATAATATTATAAGAACTCTCTTCCAGAGTCTCGGTTTCTTTTAACATGGCAATGCCGATGGAGCTGGTCCACACGTAAACAGCAAGATTTGCTGGTATTATACTCGCAAACAAATGCTGGGCCTCCAACTGTCGCAAATGTTGGCAACCCACTGCAATGGTCTCTTTCTTCCGGAGCCATGTGCAAACGCCTGCATGTATACCGTGTACATGCACCTCACCTCCTCCTCATCCATTTTTTTTTCTTTTCTTTAGGTTTGTGTTAGCGTGTACGGTGTACTCTAGCTCACCGTTCGATCGACGACCTAATAATTTTTAGGTTTAAATGTATATATTAAGAAAATAAGAAAAATATCATAATCTCTTGATACGGTGAGTATGGGTTCAGAAGTTGTTGGTGAAGTAATCAAGTCTGATAATAATATATGTACATTAAATATAAAAGTTATATTTTATAAGTATAAATTTGTTACATTTATGATACATTTTGAATCAAAAACATATTACATTCTGAAAAAGAGAGGGTAACTAGCAACAAATCGTCGTAGGCGTCAGAGCAAATAGTGAGGCAAAAGACTCTCAAACAACAGATACTCTTAGCGGAGAGCACAAAAAAATGTGTTTTTTTATTGAAAAAAGTATCCTCTATACACAACCGTGCCTTATTTATTGGGTCTAAATAGACCATGTATCTTTCAGCACTATTAAATAGTTTTGAAACTATATTTTTAATGGATGATTTTTTAAAAATAAATAAAATTTTAACCAATCTCTTCTTCTTTCTTTTCCCGTACTGACAGAGCTATTCTTTTGCATAAGAAACGGTTTCAATTAGGACTGTCCTGATCCTAAGTTCCTAACCGCTGTCGTTACCAGACAAACTGATTAGCTCTGCCTAATTGACGACACCAGCCTACGCCATAGTCGAACCACCTTAGCCAAGAACTTACATTCTCTGCACTGATGACTAGTAGTTAGTAGGATAGTATGCTTGCGACTGCTGCATTTCCAGCGTGATCTTGCCAAGGTGAGTCTCAATTACAGTTTTCGATCTTCGTCAGATTACGTAGTAATGTTAAACTCAACCAGCATGGCTGCTGCGCCTAATTACTGTTCGGCAAGCAGCATGATCAATCTGGTGCTTTAATTGGGCAATCCGATCCCAGGGGTCACCCAATCTTCTGCATGGTTTGGCAGAACAGTATCAGTCAACCACACTCATATTTCGGCTCGTGAATCATGATCAGGACAGGAGCCCGCCTAATTAGTTTTATTGCATACGCTGCTAACTTCCGTGCAACCAATCAGTTTTTTATGTTGCTTTCCCTAACCACGATGATTTAGACGTGTAGCAGAGACGTCTACCACAGAAGAATGGATGTATAATAGCCAGGAGATGACTAATTATTAAACAATCATAATTAACAATCCTAATTATTAAATAAGAAAATTTTATCGTATACCCTCTATTTAGATGAAAATCGATGATTTATCTTTTGGTATATATGTCATTGATCTAAGATGATCCCACGTGTTAGTGAGATGTAAGGATAAAATCTTAATTTTTCATTAAAAAAATGTGAAGATGACTGATTCTAATTATTAGTTATGTATCTAATTATAATTATTAATGGCTATTTAACACATAATTCTCTTTTATTTTAAACATAAGATGTCAATAAACTCTTCTAAAGCGGACGTAAAAAAAAATCGTTGACAGTTCACTAAAAAAGTTCCTCTTGTGTGGGCTTTTTCAACTGTCGCGGAGACACTTGCACAGAGAGGTTGATAGACACGCACAAAAGTAGATGTCTGATGTCTCGGCCAAAGCTACTGATATATATTAATATATATTATAGTTATAGATGGTAGTTGCAACCAAGAACGAGCAAGCACGAACTCTGCAAAATTAAAGCGAGTGAAAGCAAAAGAAAAATCCTTCTGTTGGGTTTCAGATTGTTAGCACTAGTCATAAAGATGTTAGCTTTGTAGTTGTTGATGGCATATACTAAGCTGATGTATAAAACTTATTCGCATAACAACTACATGTTATATATATAGTTAGATCCTTAATTATTTGAAAGTACTTTAATATGGCATTAGTTGTGTAGTTGTTAATGATATATAATGAATGAAATTAACGGCAAAAGTTCTATGCTAATTAAACATTATGAAATCATATTTTAGCACCGACAAATCTGAAACCGCCGTCATGTTCCGTTATTAGTTGAAAGGTTAGTGTTGCGATCCCGAAATTGGCGGCAAATGACGAGTGGCCGTCACACGCCTACTTAATTAGTTTGGCGTTTAGACCGGGAAGGTGAGAAGTCGGTGCTTACTTTACTTGCTTAGCTCAAAACGGCACCGATGCTACAAGAAGAATATTGCTGGAGGCGGTTGAGTTTTTAACTCCCAACGCACGAGCCTGCAGTTTCGTCAACAAAAGGGGCAGACTTGCATGGAGCACGCAACTGGCCATCCAGCTTTACTTCGTCTTCTCAAGGTGAATTCACTGGCGACCGATTTGATTCAAATTCATTTATTAAAAGTTATGATCATTAGTTAATAAATTTACAGTGACATTATCAAATTAAGATCCTAAAACTACCTAACAGTATCTGCAATGCAGCTCAAGCACGGAAGCAACAGCTACAGACTAGGATTCATGTAGCCAAACGGTTACTGCGGTAACTGCCGAGTTACTGAGCTACCGCTCCCGGTCGGTTTGTATAAACCAACCAATTTGATTCCAAATTCAAATTTGAATTTGAAAAATTTTGAAAATATAAAAATTCCTATAAATATTAGATGATTTATGAATGTTTATGGTAGAATTTGTTTTCAAAAATATTAAAATTTTACAAAGTTACGAGCAAAACAAGATCGGTAAAAATAAAAAAGAAAAAATTTAGCCCGACCCAAAAGCATGCTACAATAAGATTTTAATTCCACCAAAAAAAATTTATACCAAATATTTTTATCATTGTAATATTGTATCATAAATTTTCTTTGTATTCCTAATAATTTTCTAGATTTTTGCTATATTTTTATATTTTATTCTGCATTTTTTTTTACTTTTTTCTTTTTTTCTAAATATTTGTAAAAACTAATTCATTTTCGACGCTTATCAATACCAAACCGGCAAACCCGAACCCGATAACTGCCGTCGGTCGGTTATAGCTGAAAACCGAGCTGTTGCTACAGACCTATGCGAAGCAGCATCACCGCAGCCACAGCGTCTGTAAAATATGATTTGATCGAATATAAAAACGATTTTTGTAGAACTGAACCTAACCCAAAGTGCAGATAGCATGGCCATCGTCGCTGTCGCAACCATTTCGCTAACAAAGCGCGCGACTTTTCGATCTCCAGCAAAAAGGAAACAAAACAAAACAAAATTAAAACTAAAGCCGTTGCTACCTGCAAGCAGCTAGCCACTCGACTCGCTTCCGCGCACAAATTAAACCGGAAAAATTCTTCACCCAACAATAATTAATTGAATGGATCGATGCGGCGCAGCTCGAAATTGTCACCATCTCTACCGCGGCGACAGTGAATGTTTGTTTTTTTGTAAGACTAATCGCGCGAATGATTGGCGTTTACCGTACAGCATGATGCCGCTTATGAGCACATTAACAACAGTATTAAATATTTGATTTTGCAGGTCTTCTGGGTGTCCATACGTATTTTCCAGAAGTATGTACGTAGAAAAATCCTATAATGGCAGGGAGGGAATACCCTGGACGATTATTCCGTCCACTTGAACACTTCAACGGCGCCTCAACCCAATGCCCATACGTTTATGTCCGTTTGGCACAAACTCTAGCTACTATTTTTATCTAACAAGGCTGTAGGTCAATCAAATGCTGCTATGTTCTTAAATTTTTAAGAATAGTGTAGGTGGATCTACTCCCAAAAATACATAAGAAAGGTATCTTTATCTAGCTTTACAACTCTATTTACTAGGTTTTAATCCGATAGATCGGTAGCCTAATTAAAATAGTACTATACTCTCAAATTTTTAATAATTGAGTAGGTGGATCTGCTTTAGAAAAATATATAAAAAGATGAAGATACATTTATCAAACTCTGTCTCTACTATCTCAACATAACATGTTTTAATTTTTAAGCACCGGTAAAGAAAGAGAAATAGTCTCTTTCCCCTAAAGGTTCATGATATACCTGATGACGAGCTAATAGAAAATCTAATCTCTTAATTAGAGATAAAATCTAAGATTGATTTTTAGCTCTAGCCTATATCGAACAGTCGGCAGTCGGCACCAACGGACAGCGAGGGCAGAGCAGCCGTGTTACGCGCGACTTCGAAAGCTGTCACGCTGCTCTTAGCAGAGACACGGAAGGATCGCGTTCACAAATTACAACACTAATTTATGGAGGAATAAGACGATGATCTGTCGCCATGACCAAGAAGCAGCCTCACGGTCGTCGTTGATTTCCTTTTCCGGTGTTTCGCCTACCCTTCAAATACCTTCCCTGCAGCTGGCTGCTGCTGCTGGTTCTTCTTCTTCTCCAGAGCCCTCTGCTTTGGTGTTCCTGCCGGCCAAGAAAGGGAGAAGGCTCTCCTTGAGAAATCAGTCGCATAGATTCGTATAATTGTATCAACGAGGCAGTCGGGTCAGCTGGGATCGATCGATGCTGGGCGGCGGCAAGATGAAGGGCGGCGAGGCGGTGGGCAGCGGCAGCATTAGCCCGCTGGTGTCTTTCGTGTTGGGTGCGGCCATGGCTACCGTATGCATCGTCTTCGTCATGTCCGCCA
>KE373058.1:222400-232500 GCA_000418225.1 Zizania latifolia
AACACGGGCTTCTTCTACGTGAAGCCGAACGAGAGGACGATCGCCATGACCAAGGAGTGGCACGAGTCGAGGAGCAAGTACCCCGGCATGAACGAGCAGCCGGTGTTCAACCGGATCAAGAAGGAGATGGTGACGAGGCTGCGGCTGAGGGTGCAGTACCTGGACACGGCATACATCGCCGGCTTCTGCAACTACGGCAAGGACCTCGGCAAGGTCTGCACCATGCACGCCAACTGCTGCGTCGGCCTCGCCCCCAAGCTCCGCGACCTCAGGACCGTGCTCCATGACTGGAACAACTACACCAGGATGCCTCCCTGGGCCAAGCCGGCGGCCAAATGGACGGTCCCCGGTGCCTGCATCCATTGATCACCTCTCAACTCTCATAAGCGTACGTACGTGACCAGCACAACTAGGGCCGGACAAAAAACTCGTCGCTCGATTGTTAGCTCGTTCGGCTCGACTCGACCTAACTTGTTCTATTTTTCTAACAAGCTGAGCAGGTGTTTTACCTCGTTAGTATAACGAGTGAGTTTGAACTGACTCGTGAGCATAAAGAGCTCAGCACAAGTAGTCATGCCAACCTGCTTTCTGAGTGTGTGAGATTTATTATTTTATAATTTATTTGCTAGTGTCTAGTTATTACTTAGCAACTTGTTATTATAAGTTTATTATTATGGTCTATAAAATTATCGTATGAAAGTATAAAATAAATAACATGTGTGATGAATTGATACAATCATAGAACTACTGATGTTTAAATTTTAAAACCTTATGTATTCTATTTATTTTATATTTTAATGTTTGATATGTGATTATTTGAATATTTATTATTTAATTATCTTTTAAAGAGTTGACTCGCGAGCTGAGCCGAGCCTTCTGCTCGTTATGTTAAAAAGTTAAGCTGAGCTAACTCGTTAACATAATGAGCTATAACAAGTCGAGCTAGCTCGTCATCTATCCCTATCGTACATATACTCTACATATACATATTAGCTTAATTTATTCACACACGGCGATTTTTTTCCTTGTGTACGTCGATTTCTGATCAGTATATTTCAATCGATCATCAGGTTTTACTAGTACTGTATACCAGACGGCCGGGCAAGTACGGATGTGTATCCTTGGGATAGAAATACTATATGATATAGTAGTACTATAGTTGTCGGCTTCTTTTCGTCGGTCGTATGATTGGACCTTGAATGAGAAGATATCGAGGCAAACATATAGATAAAATTGGTACTAATATTATAAAATGATAGATGAAATATATTAAAAATAAAAGTTTTTTATTTGTGCATCGAAAGTAATTAAGCAGGTAGAAGTACTCGTATGTGTCCTTGAGGCTGCCAGGTTGCTGCAGTGAGCCAGTGATAGCTCTACTTCTACATGAAGGAGCGCATGCGTGGGCGCACGATGGACTGGGCGCCATCAACGTAGACGGTGGTGCCCGTCATGTAGCGAGACTCGTCTCCGACCAGGTACAGCACGGTGGACGCCAGGTCCTTCTCCGGGTCCAGCCATCGCCGCAGGGGCATCACCTCCCCCGTTGCCTTCTCCGCCTTCTCTTCCCCCACGGACACCGGGAACTTGTCGCGCAGGTGCAGCCCGCGGCAGACTGCGTTCACTCTGACCTTGTGCTTGCCGAGCTCCATTGCTGACAGCTGAGACAAGAACAAACATTAATTCTGAATAGTACTCAATCGAAACCAATTACAGCCATGTACAATTGTTAACTGAACCGGAAGTGTGTTCAGTTGAGAACTGACAATCCAACTAGTTTTCTCAAGTCTGGACTGAAAATCGTTAACAGCCAGTTTATGCATTTGATCATGTCACTATCATTGCAAATTTACATTATTTTCAGGCTTTGAGTTAGGCATTGAGAAGGCAAGGTTAGCGCTCAATGATGAAGGAAGAACACTAGTATCAAGCTCCTAGCAGCAGCACTAAACAAGAAGAACGCTTACCCGGACCAATTGGTGAATAGCACCTAAACTTGTACCATATGCTGCAGCACCAGGATACAATCCTCTTTCAGCGCCAATAATCTGAGTTAGGAACACAACAGACCCACCAGAACTAGATTCCGAGTCCCGGAACTTCTTGGCAATTGCCTTTACTAGAAACCAAGGTGTCATTACATTCACTTTCATGGTCTTCTTGAACTCATCTTCACTTATATTGAGGCAATCTTGCACTTCCCCTGCTCATTTGGTAAAACAAACACTTGTATATGAAAGGTAGTAATTTACCACTTATATTGCTACAGTTTTTACAGTGGTTAAAGTTTGAAAGCCAGCATACAGGATCATAAAAGCACTATTTCTTTGATCCCTTCAGTTGTATCCTAGTACCGATGGCTTATCCGATTTATTGAGTTACATGCACCGACCAATTCAACCCAAAAGCTTAAGCTGATGAGGAAAGACGGGCAATTCACTTTATATTCTAACACTCCCCCCTCACGCAAGACCCCACCAAATCTCAAGCGTGGAATAGAAGTGGGCTGCAATTTTTATTTAACTACGTGCCAGTCAGGATTTGAACTCGAGACCTCTGGCTCTGATACCATATTGAGTTGCATGCATCGATCAATTTAACCCAAAAGCTTAAGTCGGTGAGAAAAGACGAGCAATTCACTTTATATTCCAACATGATTGACTGGTTTTGTGCACTAGGTACTTCGGAAAACGATTGAAATGTGTTATGAGCTGCAAATGAGAACACGATCGGCTTGATTGTCCCACAAATTCACGCTGAAATGAATACGCCCATAATAACTGATGCTGAAAATGCTAAAAGCTAAAATTCAGACTGATTCAGCCGATTGCCCATAGTGCAAAATTTGTTGCATTGACATGGATTGTAAACCATAAAAGAGCAGAGAGGGATTTTTCTCGAAGACTAGGAGAGTAGGCAGTGTTAAGTGGCAAGCTAATAACCGGAATAGCCAACGGAATGGAATTTTGAGAGCATGGCAAAGTGCTTTGATTTGGGTTTTGGACTACGGGTGCAGAAATTGAAGCCGACCGGAGGAATTTCTTTCAAGCAACGAACAAACTAAGAATTAGCATTGCAGTGGCAGGTAGAAATTCGGTACCGACCCTCGTAGGAGTAGCAGATCACAATGGCATCCAGGCCGGCAAAGCAGCGCCACGCCCTGTCCACCGCCGCGTCGATGGCCGCCTCGTCGCAGGCGTCGGGATCCAGCCCCACCACCGCGACCCCTCCGCCCCCGCAGCGCCGCGCCTCCTCCGCCGTCCCAGCGAGGGCGCCCTCGTCGCCGACCAGAACCACGCTAGCGCCGAAGACGAATCAGAGATATAGCCGAGGACGGAGAAGGGAGAGAATGGGGAGAGACGCCGCGAGGGCGAGGTAGGTGGTCCGGACGTACCTGCAGCCATGGGTGACGAGGCCGGAGGCGATCCCGCGCGAGACGACGTCGCCGCCGGAGGCGAGCAGCACGCGCTTGGCGTAGGCGGCGTCCCCCATGATCCCCTTTCACGGCCCAGCGTTGTGCGACAAATTTGGTTATTTGCCGCTCCCAAAATTACGCTCCGCAAATTTGTCACTCCCAAGATTTATTTCATAAAAATACCACTCTCAACATTTGATGTTTGTTTTCACTGCTATTTTCTTCTTTCCCACATTTTTGAAATTCTTTTTATCTTTTCTCCTACTGGAAAGGACTCTTCTGCCCCTACAGTCTTGCTTTAAAAGCATGGTGTCCTGCATGTTGTCCTGCCGACCGCCTTGCCCGTCCGTGCATGCCCTCCGCGCCCTCGCCCGTCGGCACCGGGCCACCCTCCGCATCCCCGTCTGTCGGCCCCGCCCTCCGCGTTCCTGCCCGTCGGCGCCCGCCATCTCCTCCGCTCCACCTCCCTCGGGTGAGCAAGCCGCGTCCCATCTCATGCTGGCGAGTAGCGTCTGAAATTTGCTACCTTCCTGTGTGCGGAGATCTTACCTCGATGGCGTTACAGATGCACTCAACATGACCGACGAAATGCTGAGTGCTCACTCGTTTTCAAGGCAGCTTACGGACCAAATTTCTCTCGCCACCCTCTGCGCTGTACATGTTGAGATGGGAAAAACTCGTTGAGATTTGCTGTTCTGTGATGTGCCATTCACAAACAAAGAGGAGGAGAAATTTGGTTGTCGTGCTGTGCTGTTCTATCCAGGCAATTGAAATTAAGCTAAGGATGGCATAAGTTCAGTCGCACAAACTAACATTGAATAAATGTAGTGGCCTTGGAATCTATTTGCTATTTGCTATCATTTACAACCATCACAGCATCTTGATATAGTCTAAAGACAATGCTGTCAAACAGAACAGACAATCAAGAAAATAAACAAACAGACTATATAGACTTGTCTAGAAATAATGATTAAACACTGTTTCTATTTGAACAAGAGCAACATTGAATTTCACACATCATATCCACTGTCCACATATAGACAGTTTGAGAATGAAAATAGTTCACTCCATACCACAAATCCATATTCTGAGAATAACAAGAGTTCACATCTAAAACTTTACAACTTTCTCTTCTGAGTCACTTTCTTGCGTGGAGCTACAGTATGGATCTTCTCAGGAGTAGTGGTTGCTGTCTGTGAAGAACTGCCCTCCCCGAGCAAGAAAGCAAGACGACTGCACATATATATGATATATGTTACAAGATTTAAGTAAATAAATAATTATTTCACATTTGTATATCCATGGACATAGATATGTGCAAATTATTTCACCTTCTAGTCACTATGCCTGGACTATCATGTAGTATTTGTTCTCTTATTGGTCTTTGTGGGGTGCTAGGTTCACCTAGCCTCTCTTTTATAACGTTCTTTCTAGGCTTCGTCTTTCTACAAGAAACAAATATTGCATTGGCATGACACGATAATTAAAGTCTTCGATGAAAAAACAATGCTTACCTCTTCTTAGTCCCATTGAATGGGCATTTGTAACTAGCCTGTCTGTGACCCTTTTCACCACATCTTTTGCAAGTAACAGGACCTCTAATCATTTTCTTCCCTTTGCCATCATTTTCTTCATCATCAATGCTAGTGCTTTTTTTCTTCTGGCCACCTTCAAGGTATCCTTTGATCCTTAGTTTCCTCTGTCTTCTAATATTTCTTCTAGCCAATGGTGCACCAACAATAAATGGCAGTTGCACTTGTGGCCACTACAATTTGTCTGTCAATGGCTCAATCTCTACCCCATAAGCAACCTTGAATCTATCCACTAAGTAGTACTCGTGAACAAATTGTTTAATGTCTACTCCCCTTTGTGAAGTCACAAAAGCCAACACATGTTGACATGGCTTACCTGTGTGTTGCCATTCAAGACAAGTACAAGTCTTTTGATTTAGCTTGACAACATGTCTCTCACAGTTCTTGCTGTTGTCCCAAACCTCTGCACTCCAATTTGCGGATTCCACTACTTTCAAGTGCCCCAACCCTCTAGTACTTGCCTTCAGTTGAATCATAACTCCTGGAAGTATCCTTCCAACTGGTAGTCTATCTCTAATCCTTCTTTTTCTCCATAAACACATAATCCTCTCCCTAACCTTGTCAGCAAGTTCAGCAACAGGTAAATCCTTGATGTCTCGGATCCAGTTGTTGAAAACCTCTGCTATGTTATTAGTGATATAGTCACACTTGATTTCTTGATTAAAGGTACATCTGTACCACTTGAGTTTATGGTACTCACTTAACTAGATCCATACAGCTTCTGATTCTCTAATAATTTCTGACATATGTTGTATGAATACCTCTTCCCTATAAGCTCTTGCTGCATGATACATTTTTCCAAACCCTTGAACCTTTTCTGAAATTTTTTCATAAGATGGAGAAAATGTTCTCTCTGCTCTGCATTTGGAAACACGTTCTTTACTACATTTTCTAAACCTTTACAAGCATCTGTGCACACTGCAAGTATTAGGAGATCTCCTATTACCTTCTTTAGTTGACTCATAAACCAAGTCCAATTGTCTTCTGTCTCAGAAGCTATGAAGCCACAAGCAAGTGGATACATCCAATTGTGACCATCAACTACTGTAGTTGAGGCTAAATGGCCATTCCACCTTTCATTAAGTGATGTAGAATCAATACCTAGATAAGACCGACATCCTTCAAAAAACCATCAATGCATGGTTTAAGTGCACAGAAAAATCGATGGAAATACATATTACCATCTACCTCAAGCACGTCAATCTCCACAACACTTCCAGATGATCTCTTCAGCACCTCGGCCTTTCATCTATATTGCAACTCAAAATTGTCTTCCCATTTACCATAAACCTCCGCGAGAGCTTTCTCTCCACCCCTCCAAACAGTGTCATATGAAATTGTGACAGAATATTCATTTTGTAATTTGTCTTGCAACTCTTTAGCATCCATATTTGGAGAATCCCTGAGATACTCACAGCCTTGCTAGCCACCCAATTCTGCGATGGTGTTATAGTCTTCACCCTGCTGCTAGAAATACAGTCATGTCGATCAATCAAAACTGTCACCTTCACATTACTTTTATCACCTTGTAGGCTACCAACAATCCTCCAAGGGCAATTTGCACTGGACTTGCAAAACCCTCTAAATCTTGTCCTATCTGACTTCTCTATGCCCAACTCAAACTCCACATTGATGACAAATTGCTGCACTGCCAATCTAAACTCTGTCATTGATAGGTACATAATGACAAGGTCCATATTTGGGTGATCCTTATCATAAGTAATCACCATCTCATGTAGAATTCTGTCACTAATATTAAGTGAACCATCATTGTTGTCATCTTCCTGTACATCCATCATACAACTATTTGATGCTGCCATATTTGTTTTCTCCTCTTCATCTGTCATGCCCAAAACCACATATATCTGATCGTCATTCATAAGCTCAATTCTTCCTTCGTCATCATGTGTCTCCACTATTTGCAAGTTATCCCAGTCAACTTCTGGAATAGGTTCAGTAGAGCTCCCTGACGTGATCTGTATAATCTTCCTACACCAAACATACCGAATGTAAGGGGTATTGAAAATAGAGACATGATATGCAAAGAAAAAAGTACCTGGAGTTGTCCATGGACTTGCTCTTCGGGCACCCCGGCTTGTCAACAGTGATTTGCACTGACCAATTGCTCTAACTGTAATAAAAAGTTATGAATAGGTGCATGATATTCAACTAGAATAAGTAAACTACATCTATCTCCCAAAAAAAATACAGAATGTTATCTGTTTCGCACACATTAGATCGACATACATTTTTCAGCCTTGGTACACATGAAACAAGATAGGTTTGTTCTGTTTGGTTGTTCCTATAATTTTTCAATACAGTTTCCAGTTTTTTGGTCATGTACACGTTTATTAGTGGATCGGGACATGATTTTTTGAAGGTGTACACACAGATTTTTGTTGATCAGTTGATCAAATAAAGTAGGCTAGCAATCAGCACCGGAAATTATACTAAAAAACTTCAATCTAGGTGTTTGCATGTTGGTTTTACTTCTGCAGTTCTCCCAGTTGATATTGTTTACTTCTGCAGTTCTGCCTACAAGTAAATCACGATTGAAAACTGATGAAGCGTGCAGGAATCCCTCACCTTTACTCGGGTCGACGGGTCAGTGGCTGGGTGGCAGGTCGCGCGCAGGCACCAGGGCGGCGGGTGGCTTGCGCAGAAGAGGGCGGCAGCGACCGCGCATAGGGTGGCGACGACGATCACGCACGAGGGCAGGGCAGTGCAAGCGACGCGACGACCCTTCAGTTGCATCTGTATGAGATGAGATTGAATACAAGACTGCAAAAGAGTCATTTCCAGCAGGAGAAAAGATAAAAAGAATTTTAGAAATATGGGAAAGAAGAAAATGACAGTGAAGACAAACATCAAATATTGAGAGTGGCATTTTTAGGAAGTAAATCTTGGAAGTGGCAAATTTGCGAAGCGTAATCTTGAGAGTGGCAAATAACCAAATTTTTTTTTTACATCAAGTAGTCACGTAGACCTGTTTTCTAGGAGAGAATTATATATTTAATATAAAGCGTTTTCAGAAAAATGCCTTAAACATTTTTTTTACTTTTATGTCTTTCTAGATTCCTCCGTTTAACGACTTTTTTAAAATTAAACTTCTTAATTTTGACTAATTTTATAAAAAAATATAATAACAATTACTATATCAAATCAACCTTTAAATATGTTTTAATATTGTATTTATTTAATATTATTAATATATTTTATTTAAATTTTATCAAACATATGGCAACCATAACCCCCAATTCGCTCGAGAAATTTGTTCTGCCCGCTGCTGTCCCCTGCCGTTACCACTTACCAGCCTCCCCATCGGTACGTGTCCTCAGCAGCGAAGGCCTGACCTCCCCACTGCCTCCCGCGCCGCCGTCCCCCGTCGTGTCCTCCCCTTGCCCTTGCACGCGTCGCCGGGGCGCTGTCAGCCCATGCCATCGTCCCACGCGCCCTGCCGCCACCCCGCCGCCATCCTCAATGAGTGGAAAATGCCATTGTGACCCCAATGAGTGGACAATGTAGGATCACGAGAGTTTTACGTTCTTCAACGTGTTGGTGATGGTGCCTGACAAGCTCTGCAGCTCTGAGCTTTCTTCCTCACTATTCCTCCCAAGCTTTGGCGCGGGGGACGGCAGCAGGGAGAGGCGAAGGAGGTGGCGGGGTGACGGCGAGAATGGAGGGCATCATGCTCCGGTAGGGAAAGCGGCGCCCCGGCGGTGGCGCGGTGCGTACATGGGGAGGACGCGGCGGGGGACGACGGTGTGAGAGGTGGGCCCTGGCTAGTGATGATGAACACCGGCAAGGACGCTGGCCGCTGCGGAGGACGACGGCGTGCAGGAGCGAGAACACAGGGATCTATCGACTATCGTCAGTTCACAGTGAGGAAAATAGGAAAAAATTCTTAACATCTAATCATCTATTAATCTGAAAAAAGGGAAGGATACAAGAAATCTGACAACTTTAATATATTTTTACAAGCCAGCCAATTTTAGGACATTTTTTCAAAGACGTTTCAACTTTGGGTAAATATGCAATTCTCTCGTTTTTTACTAGCCTACACATCACATAAATTGGGGCAAATTTTGTTGGAATTTAAATCTTATATGTGTGAGAATAATTTTTTAGAAAATCTCAAAGGTCTACCTTATATGAATCCGAAATCCATGTGAACTTCACTAACACTAGTGAGACTACTTATTTTCATAGACATTTTAGCATTATGTATGGAAAAGAACGAGAGAACCCACGTGAGCTCGCCTTTGTCTCTGTTCATCCACCGCAGCAATGAGCAGAAATACACTTAGCTGCCTTCATCTGCTCCAGTCGCATCCCTTCAAATAATTGCCGTTTCTTAAGATATTGAGAATAGTGATACTTACAAGTTTTAATGTTGTGTTTTAACTATTAGTTTTAAAATAAGATTAAAACGATTAATTTTAGCTATAGTATATTACTACAATAGTTTTAATGTTGTATTTTGACTATTTAAAATATTCTAATGTACGATTAAAACAAATAAATTTTAGCTATAGTATACTAGGGCAATACTCTGGACAGCGGCTCGGTTCCGAGAGTGACCGCCTCCGTCTGCCGCCGGGGCCCTGTGCTGACGGTGGTGGTGTCCTCGCAGGTGGTGATTGATGTAGACACACGACGCCGAGTGCTGCAGCCGGCCGGCGACGGTTGTCGTACGGGCGACCACGGTGGCGAGTGGCGACATCTTTACCGTCGAGCTCCTCGGCCAGAGAAGCCCAGGTAATTAACTTACCACATATATAAATTACACAACGAACAAATTAAATTTTGTTTACCTCCGTTTGGAAACCAAATTAACCATGATCACAGGTGGACAAACTCATGAGCGGCAAGCTTACCAGCCCCGGAACGAAACCGGTGTCGCTGGACGACCACATCGTCGGGCTCATGGGCGGCATCGTCGGCACGGTGGCGCTTGGCAATCTACGGGTCCATGACTGATGCTGGCCAAGTGGCCAGCTTCTCCGCCGAGGACTTGTTCCCCAACGCCGCCGGCCGTCTCATCTGTGGGTACGACGTGCCCGGCGAAGAAGACAAGGTTCGAGAAGGACGTC
>KE373059.1:0-10770 GCA_000418225.1 Zizania latifolia
CTCACTAACACGTTACTTTTTCAAGTTGCACAATGAATGCTTTCCTTTGTATTCTTGTGTTTGTTTCATGTTAGTAGAGATCTTTGTTAGAGGTTCTGAGTTGGATACTTGTTGCTATTTTTGAAGAGTGCTTTTGAGGATGTTTTGAGATATCAGCTTGCCTGGTGTGATCTTTATCGCACAATCTTGTGCTGAGCTTTCTTGAGTCACTTGCAAGGCTGATATTCTCATTGTTTGAAGTTTTGGGGGTGTTTGTATTTTCCACTGCGTTTTTAATTTGCGCCCATTCACCCCCCCTCTGGTCGCCTTTTTGGTCCTACAGAATCACAAGAGCCATGGTTTATACTGGTTCAGGCCTCTCGGAGTATAATAACCCTACATCTAGTATTTTGGTGTGTACTATAATGGTGGATCTTACAATACGATGTAATCAAGCTATGGGGACTTGGGGCATCGAAAGCAATAAAATATGCTAAAAAGCTTGTCCTTTAGGGGGTTTTCGCCTCCTTTATATACTCAAGAGGTGAGCCCAACAACCTAAGACTCTATTCCGAGTCGATCTAGGATTGCCTAACGAATTTAGATGCTACATCCATAATTACAAGGATTCTGGTACAAATAAATCTCTTGATGTCATATCCGGAGCTTAACCATCTAATAAGGACTCGACTTTCTTTATCAGAATCAAACCCCCTGTTTATGGACCATACCGGACGGTAAATACTGGTCTTGGCCTGCCCTTGGTCCGGTCTGATAAGCCCAACTGAGGGGTACTCAGGGGTCATATCCCTGACAGTAGCCCCCGAGTTCTTAGCTTGGTTGAAGAAATCTTTGGTAAAATAAGCTGGGAGGAGCTCTTCTATAATCTAGAACTTCAACATCTTTATCAAACTTTGATGTCTTTAAAAAAACCTTTGATCTCCTTCTTTCATGTGAGGTGCACCGCATAGGTGCACCCACATGGTGTAGCCCCTGAGCCTTGAGTTAAATGAAATATTTAGCTCGAGGGTCCAAGAATATCCTGTGAGAAAAAATAATCCTTTGAAAATTTGCTTCACCATCTTGTCTTCTGCTATTGTTGGGACCTTGCTGGGAAAAGATCATGTCTGAAATCTTGAACTCGCAATGAACTAGAAGGAAGTCGGTCTTGAATTTTTGAATAAGTTGACATTCAGCCGCCCGGCTCCTCATCCGCCTAGATGCCCAACAAGATGGAGTTCACTGGGTCCGCAAATCCTCGAGCACATCGGCTCCTGGGCACTTATACCTTTGGTCAGGCGAGCCCCCGAGCATGAGAATCTTCGAGCCCTCGCGAGTCCCAGAGCATGAAGATCTTCGAGCATACGTGAGCCCCCGAGTAGGAGAGTCTTCAAGCGCATGTGAGACCCCAAGTGGGAGAGTCTTCGAGCATGTACGAGCCCCCAGGAATGGGGCCCACCGGTGCAGGAGATTTCAACCATCACGGATTCCGCCCACTGTGCCAAAAGGCTACTTCATAATTTCTTCTCCCGTCCATAGTTAATGTGTGGCAGATGAAAAGGCTAAAATGACGTCCTGCCTCTGACGAAGCCACACGCAACATGCAGAGCACTGGCGGAGATAAGGCGGTGAGAACCGCTCTGCCTTCCCGGCCATAAAGTGCACAGCAAATGAAGCGGCGTTTACTATAGCCATGGGCGTGGGTAGTTGAGGGAACGCCTCTATTTAAGCCAGCGTCTCCCTCCCTCTGAGTCTCACAACAAGGCGCCCCTTGGCTCTGTTTCTTCTGCTTTTAGATTCCTTCTTCTTCATTCCTGCAAGGGAGAGATTATTGATGTTGCTTGTTGCTCCATGAATCCACGATGTACTGGCTTGGTCACAAAACTGGCTATTCTGGTCTCAAGCTTTCGGGTATGTCTAATATATTTATCCTTGTGTGATTTTGTTCTGCCTTCATTTGTATGGTGCGTTGTGATAGGATGTCGTATCCTTCTCGAGGCACTTCCGCGTCGTAGGTTTTTCTGCTAACATGTTATCATCCGACATCTTGGTGCTGCCTGTCTTGATGTCTAGATGTCAAGGTAGAGGCTCAATCCTACGGGAGGAGTTGGAGACGTCCGTCGGCGTAGGCACCCTGGGACAGTTTCTGACCATGCCATTGAGGCCAGGTCAATACTGCTCTCCCTTTGTGCTGGTCTCTCAGGGTCGGTGACTATCTCCTTCGGTCAAGACGAGGATTGCATGGAGTCACTACTGCCATAGTGGTAGCCCCCGAGATCCTCGGTGCTCATGATGGTTGTGATAGGTTGATGCTTTGCAGAATGCTGTCTCTAGCCGTCGGGGTATTTTTTCTTCTTTTGATCGAAGGAGGTTGTGTCTCCTTCTTTGAAGTAGCGTCTTGTCGCTGTGTCCCCTTCTTTGAAGTAGTCTGTCTCCTGTAAAAGATTAGTCCTTAAGAAATAAAAGTGCTTTTGAATTCATTTTATTCATCGTGTACCATTCGTTGTGTGTTTTTTACCACCCACACGGTGTATATCGGTGAAGTCGATGAAGATGCGAGACTGTGGGTGTAAGGCTAAGCAGCCGACCCTCTCTTGGGTCTAGTTGTGTGCATGGCGATCATATGTCACCCAACTCGGAGGGGGATGTAGTCTGCATAAGTCGACAAGTTCTTCAAAGATGCGCGATTGCGAGTGTACGACTAAAGAGTTAACCCTCTCCCTGGTCTGTTTGCATGCATGGCGGCCATCGGGCACCCAACATAGAGGGGGATGTAACCGACATGGGTCGGCTAGTTATTCAAGATGCACGATTGCGGGTGTACGACTAAAGAGTCGACCCTCTCCCTGATACGATTGCATGCACGACGGCCATCTAACGCCCAACGTGGAGGGGATGTAATCGGTATAGGTCGACGAGAATAATGCTCGACTGTGGGTGTATAGCCTGAGTGCTGACCCCTTCCTGGCCTAGTTGCATGCCTAGGGGGGAAGTAGTCGGTGAGGTCGACGAGAGTAATGCTCGACTGCGAGTGTACGGCCCGAGGCTGACCCCTTCCTAATCCAACTGCATGTCTGGGGGGAAGTAGTCGGTAGGGTTGATGAAGAAACGACGCCACAGGATCGACGAGTGTCTGGACATGTATCATCGAGAAAGGTTATTTAACAAAATATTGTTAGACATAAAACCGACGAAGGTGCTCGATACTCCAGGAGTTCGGTATTGCTTGCCCTTCTTCTCGCATTAGTCTATACGCCCCTGGTCTTGTTACTTCAGAGATAATGAAAGATCCTTCCCAGGGGGCAGAAAGTTTGTGCATCCCGACGATTGATTATACTCGGCAAAGTACCAAGTTACCTATTTTGAAGCTTATGTTTTGCACATTGTGGTCATGATATCGCCGAAGGGTTTGTTGATACCGATGCGACTGTACTGTGTCCGCTATTCGAGCTTCTTCGATGGAGTCAATGTCTTCGGCCCTCATCTGCTCCGTGGTTCCTTCATCGTAATATTGAACTCAGGGGGAGTTGTGTAACATATCACTCGGAAGGATTGCTTTGGAGCCATAGACTAGGAAGAAGGTTGTCTGTCCCGTGCCCCGGTTTGGCTGTGTGCGAAGCCCCCAGAGTACTACGGGTAGTTCTTGGAGCCACTTCCCAGCATACTTCTGCAAAGGATCGAAGATTTGGGCCTTTAAACCCTGAAGGATCATCCCATTAGCGTGCTCGCACTGTCCGTTGGCCCGAGGGTGAGCGACTGATGCATACTTGACCTCGATCAATCATTCCTCACAAAAATCCCAAAAGTCGCTTGCTGTGAACTAAGTCCCGAGGTCGGTTATTATTTGGTTAGGGATGCTAAACCGATAAGTGATTTCTTCGATGAATTGTACTGCTTTTTTGGTCGTGCAGTTCTTCAGGGGCATGATTTCTATCCACTTGGTAAACTTGTCGATGACTGTTAGGAGCCGATCAATGTCCTAGGGAGCCTTTTAAAAAGGTCCTACCATGTCGAGTCCCCAGCAAGCGAAGGGCCAATTTGGCGGGATTGTTTGAAGCGGTTGAGTTGGGAGGTGATTTTGTTTGGCGAAGAATTAGCAGCCTATACACTTTTTGACTAATTCTTTGGCCTCGCTATTGGCTATTGGCCAATAGAAGCCTGATCGAAAGGCCTTACCAACCAGCGTCCTTGCCCCAGCATGATTGCCACATGCCCCTACATGAACTTCATTAAGGATTTGGAGGCCCTCGCTCGGCAAGATGCACTTTTGAAGTACCCTTGTTGAAGCCGCGTGCTTATATAGTTTATCCCCCGATAACTATGTATTGCTTGCTTCATCTTGTTAGTCGTTCGGCCATGGTCTTGTCTTCTGGAACTGTGCCTTTTAGGATGTGGTCAATGAAGAGTTGTCTCCATTCGTTGGCATCCTCCAGCGTGGCAACGATTGCTGATAGGCTAGTGTTTTGGTGTGCGTCGTCCTTAATTGATGGCTTGGTGAGCTCTTGGACAAACACGCCTTTGGAGACCATTGCCTGGAAAGAACCAAGGCGGGCCAGGGTGTCAGCTGACGAATTATCGTCACGGGGAATATGATGAAACTCTAGGCTGAAGAACTTACTTTCGAGCTTTCGGACCTCGGTGCAATAAGCATCCATCTTGTCACTAGTGCAAGACCAGTCCTTGTTGACCTGGCTAATAGCCAGCTTGAAGTCTCCATAAACCATGAGCCTTTTTACCCCGAGGGATACAGATATCCAGAGGCCATGTATCATGGTTTCGTATTCTGCTGCATTGTTTGAAGCTTTAAACGCAGCTCTTCACCTTTTGGGGATATGAGGAGAATTCCTGCGCCGACACCATTTATGCTGAGAGAGCCATCGAAGTACATTGTCCAGTATTCTTTTTCTTCTCGGCTTGGGGGTAGTTGTATCTCGGTCCACTCGGCAACGAAATCGGCCAGGGCTTGTGATTTTATGGTGGTGTGGGAGCAGAATTCCATCGTGTATTCTCCTATCTCGACGGCCCACTTTATGATTTGCCCCATGGCATCTCGATTGTGGAGTATATCACCTAGAGGGTATTCTGTCACAACCACGATCTTGTGGCCTTAGAAGTAGTGCTTTAACTTCCAAGCGATGAGCAGGATGGCGTAAAAGAGCTGTACTTGTGGATATCTTGCTTTTAACAGGCTGAGGACTTCTGATATGAAATATACCAGCCTTTGGACTGGAAATACATGTACCTCTTCGAGCCGTTCAACTACTACGGATGTGCTGACGAAATTGGTCATGGCAGCGATGTAGAGGAGAAGGACCTCTTCCAGATTTAGAGCCGTGAGGATTGGTGGCGAGGTCAAAAATCTCTTTAGTGTGGAAAACGCCTCATCGACCTCGGTTGTCCATTGAAAGTTTTCTTCCTTCTTCAATAATTTGAAGAAAGGAGCCCCTCTTTCCCCTAGACGAGAGATAAATCTCCTAAGGGCCATCATGCAACCGGTGAGCTTCTAGACTTTCTTGGTATTGTTGGGTTTTTCCATCTTCATTATCATAGCTATTTTATCTGGATTGGCCTTAATGCCCCGGTTGCTGACGATGAACCCGAGTAGTTGCCCAGACGGTACACTGAAGACACACTTTTCAGGGTTAAGCTTCCATCGAAATTTTTGCAGGTTAGTGAATGTCTCAGCAATGTCACTGATGAGGTTGTCTCCTTCTCTAGATTTTTTGACCACGTCGTCGACATATGCCTCGACGTTGCGGCCGATTTGCTCCGAGAGACATTGCTAGATGGCCCGCTGATACGTTGCTCCTGTGTTTTTAAAGCCGAAAGACATGGTTGTATAATAGTATGCTTCAAAAGGTGTGATGAAGGATGTTTTCACCTGGTCTTCTTTTTTAAGGTTGATCAGGTGATAACCAGAGTAGCAGTCGAGGAAGCACAGGAGGGAGCATCCTACCATTGAATCAATGACTTGATCTATTCGAGGTAGCCTAAAAGGATCCTTCGGATAGTGTTTGTTTAGGTCGGTGTAGTCAACGCATATTTGCCATTGTCCTGTCTTCTTTCTTACCAGGACTAGATTAGCGAGCCATTCGGGATGGTAAACTTCACAGATGAATCCGGCTACTAGGAGGTAGGCGATTTTGACTTTGATCGCCTCTTTCCTATCTTGGGCAAACCTCCATAGCTTCTGCTTTATCAGCTTTGCAGTTGGATATACATGGAGTTCATGCTCAATCAGCTCTCGAGGAACCCTAGGCATGTCTAAGGGCTTCCATGCAAAGATATCCATGTTGGAGCATAGAAACCTGATGAGCGCGATTTCCATTTTGGGGTTGAGTCTTGCCCCGATGGTTGCCATCTTTGTCGGGTCAGCATCGGAGAGGGCAATCTTTTTAGTGTTCGAGGGTGTGGGGGAGATCCCCGAAGCAGTTGGTGCCTTGACTAGAATTTCTGAGGCCTCGGGAGGATACGCTCGGACTTGCCTAAGGGTTTCCTCCATTCGAGCCGATAGGTCAATAGCCTCGGCTAGAGCGAGACTATCTTTCTCACATGCATGAGAGGTACCGATGTTTCTCTGAACAGTGATAACTCCACTGGGACCTGGCATCTTGAGCACCAAGTACGGGTAGTGTCTAATGGCTATGAACTTGGCTATGGACGGCCTTTCGAGCACGACGTGGAACGAAATGTCGTATTCCATTTCCTAGAAGGTGATGTGCTCGGTCCAATAATTGTCTCAAGAGCCGAACATGACCGGTAGAGTTATTGAGCCGAGTGGTACCAAGCTTTGCCCGGGTATAATACCATAGAACAGAAAGTTGTCCTCCTTTTGGAGGCTGTCGATTGAGATGCTAAGATCGGTGAGAGACTAGCGAAAGAGGATATTCAGTCCACTCCCTCCGTCGATCAAGACTCACCGCATGCGCACTTTGAGTATCACTAGATCGATAACCAGTGGCCAGCGCCCGGTCTTTGGGACATTTGTCCATTGGTCATCTCAAGAGAAGGTAATTGAGACTTCCGACCACTGCAGTTGTTGGATCTCCACGAACCCCATGGCATTGATGCGTCGGTCTAGAATCATTTGTTGCAGTTTAGTTTGGGCTAACGTGGGGCCTCCGAAGATGAAATTCATCATCTTATGAGGATCCTAGAAATCATTGTTGTCTTGAGGCCGACTATCCTTCCTCGAGGCATCATCATCGTCTCGGCGTCTTTTGCCTTGGTGGGGATTACCGTGAGATTCTTTGGTGACGACGTCTTGTAAAGAATAGCATTTGCGTATAGTATGCTTGCCCTTTGGATGAAACGGGTAGGGTCTATCGAGTTCCTCTAACATGGCCTCATCTTCCTGGCGTCGTGAACTATAGGTCACCACCACAGTTCTCTCCGTATTCCTTTTTTGCTCTTGCTTATCATCAATGACGACCATCGGTGAATGTCACCATCCAACTACCGAATCATCAAGCGAATCACGACGATGACCAAACAATGGGTAGAAGGAAAGATAATGGTGTTCCAAAGGGGAACACATGGCTAGCAGATTAAATCCAAGAAAAAGGCGAAACAACATTCAACCAAGGCGAACGCCAATGAACGATGTCCAAAAATGGCTCAAGGCAACCACATGTGAAGAACTAAGAACGCTAGGGCTAGGAGCTGATAGGGTAGTACCTTCTGGCTTAGTTGACGACGACGAACCCGCCATGGTTGTACTGTTGTGGCAGTGGCGTGGATCGGCGTCGAAGCAGTGGTAAGATCGAAGAGGGCGCTTCCCGTTGCTTCGGCACACCACAATAGATCAGTTTCACATAAGGGGATTTCTAGTTTTGGGCCGAGCTCGTGAACAACCAACTGTTTTAGAGCAACCGGTCCCCCCTTATAGATGTGTGCCTCGCGACGGGGGCCCTTCAACAGATTTCTGTTGGGGCGCCCCCGATCAGGGCGCTGAGATTCAGGGAGTCGGTTAGGGGCTGAGTCAGAGATCTTAACCAACATTCTCCCCCTAGATCTCAACTTAATTCTTAAACCAAACTTAACCAAATACCTATTCTATCACGGATCAATGCATAGAGTATATTTCATCATAGTAGTCAATTACGTACTATATGACTCAATAACTACGATGCATCTTTCCATTCCGAAACAGACTCTTAACTTAATTTGGGCCCTTAGAAATCCAATGATCATAGGCTTTCCTTTAAACCCATGCCGGCTAAGTGTTCTCTGAACACATTAGATGGTAAGCCTTTAGTGAGCGGATCCGCAAGCATACGCTTGGTACTTATATGCTCTATACTTATAGTCTGATCTTGGATTTTCTCCTTGACAACATAAAGCTTAATATTAATGTGTTTGGCAGCAACACTCTTCTTGTTGTTATAGGAGTATAATACTATTGGCTCATTGTCGCAGTATAGCTTAAGTGGTTTCTCGATGCTGTTGACCACTCTTAAACCGGAAACGAATTTCTTAAACCATAGTGCCTGTTCGGTCGCCTCATAACATGCTATAAACTCGGCATATATCGTCGATGATGCCATCACAGTTTGTTTGGAGCTTTTCCACGACACAGCTTCATTTGCGAGTGTGAATATGTAACCTGACGTGGACTTCTTAGTATCTACACATCCCGTAAAATATGAGTCTAAATAACCCACTATATCGAGGGTATCTGATTTCTCATATACTAACATGAGGCCTTTTGTGCCTTGTATATACCTCAAAGCTTTCTTAACTGCTTTCCAGTGATCTATGCTTGGATTCTGCTGATATTTGCCAAGCATCCAGGTAACAAAAGCTAAGTCAGGGCGAGTACATACTGGAGCATACATTAAGCTTCCGACAGCAGAAGCATATAAAACTGATTTTATTTGATCGATCTCATACTGGTTCCTAGGACACTGAAAGTTCCCAAACTTATCATCCTTGACTATCGGAGCAGGCGAAGGTTTACACGTATGCATACTATATTTCCTTAGTATCTTTTCTAAGTATGCCTTCTGCGATAATCCTAATACCCCTTTAGTTCTATCTCGAAGAATCTCAATTCCTAACACGTAGGAAGCTTCACCAAGATCCTTCATGTCGAAATGAGAGGACAAGAACTTCTTAGTTTTTAATAGTAGACTGACATTACTACTAGCAAGTAGTATGTCATCCACATACAAGACTAGGAAAATAAATTTCCTATTCTTAAACTTAGCATAAATGGAATTGTCCTCCTCATTTTCCTTAAACCCAAATTTTATAATAGTCTAATCGAATTTGAGGTACCATTGCCCAGAGGCCTGTTTTAGTCTATAAATAAACTTAGTCAAATGACATCCCAAATTCTCCTTACCTTTTATGACAAAACCCTTAGGTTGTGTCATATAGACATTCTCATATAGATCCCCGTTGAGAAATGCCGTCTTTACATCTATCTGGTGTAATTCTAAGTCATAATGTGCCACTAAGGCCATGATGATTCTAAAAGAATCCTTAGTTGAGACAGGTAAAATGTCTCATTATAGTCTATTCCTTCTCTCTAAGTGAAGCCTTTTGCCACAAGTCTGGCCTTATATCTATCAACATTCCCTTGGGAGTCACGTTTGATCTTGTAGACCCACTTACAGCCTACTGTTTTGGCTCCCTTAGGAATTTCTTCTAATTTCCAGACTTTGTTGGCACTCATGGACCTCATTTTATCTTTCATGGCCTCAAGCCATTTAAATGAATTAGGACCTCTCATAGCTTCTTCAAAAGAGGCGAGATCGCCCTCCATTTGAATATCTTCACTCATATAGACTTTATAGTCGTCAAGAATAGCTGACCTTCTTACTCTTTGTGATCTTCTCATATTTTCTTCAATTGGCACATCATATTCTAATTGTGGGGGCTCTTCTTCTTCATTAGCAACATCTAGAACATCAGGTTCCTGTATAACAGGATCCTCATAAACAGCAGGAGCTGCTAATAGAGATCCAACAGCAGGTGCTAGATCAACTAGTTCTACCACAGGCACATGAAAAATAGGCTTTTGAATCATAGGAGTGGGCACACAGACCCGCTTCTCTTCAAGGCTAATTTCTCGAGGCACCGTGCTCCTTCTAATCATAGCGTCTTCTAAAAAGACTGCGTCTCTCGTTTCTACAAACTTGTGTGCCTCGCGACGGGGGTCCCTCAACAGATTTCTGTTGGGGCGCCCCTGATCAGGACGCTGAGATTCAGGGAGTCGGTTAGGGGCTGAGTCAGAGATCTTAACCAACACCACAAACTCCGGGGCGGAATGAAGGGTGCACCCCATGTTCTATATGAATAGAGGGTTCTATTTTCGCTCTTTAATGAATACAAGGAACAACGACATTGATCGGATTCAACAAACAACATGACGGTAATATGGAATAGGATCGATGAAAGATAATCAACAACACTACATAACGATCGGAATGGATGAACAATGATACAATAAAATAAGATAGAACTACAATCAAGCAAGGGGCAGCAAGCACTCTGCTCCTCTTCTTTTTCTTCTTTCTTTTGTTTCCTGTTTCCTGCTCTCTGATAGCTTTGGATGGGCAGGCAGCGAGGAGGAGGCTCGGCCGATGGTGGTGCTGCTGCGGCGAGGCAGCAGCTGGGTGTCGCGTGAGGGGTGGCGACGACGGGGGGCTGGGCGCCAGGGGAGTAGGGAGGGCTGTGGCCTGGAAGGAAGAGAGGAGGAGGCGCAGCGAGAAGGGAGGAGGAGGCACCTGGGAGAGAGGGAAAGCACGGGCACCAGGAGGAAAGAAGGCACGGGCAGCCAGGAGA